>CAJHQP010000644.1:0-166607 GCA_905132765.1 Moricandia arvensis | reverse complement strand
CTGGCTAACTCGCCCGTTTGGCAGTTGGGCTTGTCTAACTCGCCCGTTTGGCGAGTTGGGCTTGTCTAACTAGCCGAACGGGCGAGTTGGCCGTCTTGATCCATCCAACTCGCCGAACGGGTGAGTTGGTTGAGCTATGCCGTCAAACTCGCCGAATGGGCGAGTTAGTCGGCCAATGCTGTCCAACTTGCCGAATGGGCGAGTTGGTTGGTCTGTGATGTCCAACTCGCCCGTTCAACGAGTTGGACTGTTCGATTGGTTTAGTGTCCCTTTCTTTTGAGTCATAGGCTCGGAAGCTTTCATTGAGATGGTATCGAGACTGCCTTCGTATGGAAACACAATTTTTAGATGTTGATTTTGATAGTACTGTTTTTGACCCCAACAATATGGAAATATGCTAATAATGCAAATATGAAAATAATGCAAATATTGAAATATTCTAATAAACCAACTTGATGCGAATGTAAATATGCTCGATCTAGGGTTTCAAGCCTAATGGATTATAGTGGATAGGGAGCACAAATGTGTAAATATATTAGGACTCAAATATTAACTATTTTGACCCTTTTAACTCCAACTCTCGTATGCGAGCAAAAGGAAAGACCATCGATTGACGGTATGGCCTGATATCGATCGACGATGAAATCAGAAGGAAGTGTGAATGAGATTTGATAAGTCCACAAGACTTATTAGACCAGCTCTCGCATGTGCCTAACAGCTTAGTTCAATGGAGTATATTCTGGCACAGAACCTACTCTTGTAGTCATCCATGTCCTACTTTCGAGATCCTAGTTAGCTACTCTAGAATGCAAGCATTAAGCACAACTCAATTGATGGATATTAACTTAACTAGCAATCCTATTTTTGGGCTAATCCATCATTGCTATCATTCAACCCTAAATCTAGTTGATGGCTACTCAAACATAATCAAACAAAGAACAATAGTCTGAATAGAATGCATAGATAAAATATTGGGGTTCCATTACAAATCTCCCTAAGAAGTTATGAATCTTCTCCCCTAAAAACCTAAAACTATACAGCTTTGTTTGTTGTGTCAAGCCTTGTCTACGCTTGTACTTTCACCATCTCCATGCTCTCAATACATGATCATAAATATAAAAACCCTAAAACCTAAGTCAAAACTCGTCTAGAGCATTCTTGTCATTTGTCTTCTAAACTTGGGCTTTTCAATTGGCTGTCTTGCGAGTTTGGAGTCGATCAATGGCAAGTGTTCAACATCAGTAGACCTTGGTCTTTCATCATCGGTCGACTCCACGGATGTGTCGTCGATCCACAACAGTCTTGTACTTTGACTCCTCAAATAGTCAGTTACGAATTCTTTTCCTCTAAATCCTCCAAAAGCTCCAAGTATCTCCATTTATCTCCAAAACGTCCCTGGGCCTATAAATACTCTAAAACATATCCTAGACACACATAACAGACCCTAAATAGAGCCTACAACATGGCCTAAACTAAAACATATCCTCGGACATCCATTCATTCATCCCTTCAAGTGATCCAAGAGCAGACGCCTATCTAAGGCCGTATCAAGAAGTCACCACAGGTTACCAGAATTCCCTTGGTCAACTTAAAATCCACTTTATGTGTTTTCTAAGCCATTGTTTAGGCTTTGTTTTCTATGCTTTCTATTCTATTGTTTTAGGTTTTCTCTTAGATTAGGAGAGAAAGGAGGAACTCTTTCAAATTCCTCCTAGAACTCTTTTGGTTTTTAGTTTTGTTCTATTCATCTATGAATTTTGTTTCCCTGATCATGTCTAAGTAAATCTCATGCTAGGTTTAGGTTTTCTAAGTTTTGAATGAACTTCAAAATTATAAAATTGCTAGGGTGATTACTGTATCCTTCACATGATTGATTTTACTGCTTATTTCTACATTAATTAACTAGAAATCTGATCATAGGATAGTTAGACACACACGAGAGCATGGTCTATTACATGTATCTAATCTTTCTAAGCTAAGTTTTAAGACGCACGTGAAATCTGGTGTAGATAACTTAGTGAAAAAATCGAATTGGTGTCTAAGCTTGTTTGGAAGGAGTATTTATTGATACTCACTCTATAGTATCGATAGACGCTCATTTATAAGTTTGCATGCAAGAGCTGGAATCACATGATTCGAGGCATCTGATTAGTAAGCGCATGCCAGAGCTGGTCTACTTGCTTATATGAATTTGAGTTATATGATCAAACCATTAACAACTATAGATTAGAGTTCTGATAACCTAAATGAAACTCTAAGTCTAGCACCCTCCTTCCATCAAACAAACTCCTTTATTTACTGCCTTGCTTTATTTATTGCTTTTATATTGTTTAACCTAACTTGATCTGAAACTCACGTCTATTGTGTGAGATATCGAGTCTCTTTGGATATGATCCATAAGTACTGCAATCGATCTCTTATTTGAGAGAGTTGCTCTTGTGGTAATTTGAGCACATCAATAATCCCTTTCGTTTCTGATATGGCCTTAGAAAGCTCTAAGAGCTCTGATACCTCTAACAGAGTATTGGATTAAATCATCATCCAAAAAATCACTTGAAGGTGGACCGGGGGTCTGGTCCAGGAGATTTTAAGGCTTCTTGGATGCTTGATGATCTTCAGACAAAGGTTGTCGATTACCTTGTGTTGTTTTGCTTCGGCTATCTACGAGTGTAACTTCGTATAGGTTGATGCATGTTGGAAATCATGTAAACAGAAGAGTTAACTTCCTGGTGATAATAGATGGATATGACCACGTGAATAATCAACGTAGAGGTCTCCAAGGAGAAAAAAAAATAAAGCCAAAGCTTTGGGAAATTTTATTAAAAGAATGCGTAGTTACATTATGTTCAGAGCTTTGGCTCATAAAGACAAGACTGGAAACACTAACTAGATAACTCTACTCTTAATCAAAAGAGGAAACCCCAAAACCTATGTCTAATTGGTTTATGAAACCCAAACCCTAAACCTAATCCTAGTTGGTTTATATTTACACAAAACCCATAATAAGAAAACCAAACACAAAACTAAATACATCTAATTTTAGTAAACCTACCAACTTGAACCAAGATGGTCGATCCTTCCATTTATTAGGCTTGAAAGTCCCTTGTTCAACCTTCATCAATATATGCACGACCTAAAAAGCTTCTGGCCCGTTCCACTAGTTCCTTAAACTTATGTGATCGATGTAAATCAAACTTTCCGTCCAAGTACAACTCTGGTCCATTAGCTGCTTCTTTAGCTCCATTGTCGATCATTCCTCTCTCTCCCACTCGTCTGTATCGCAAGGTGATGATGAATGCAAGCTCCTGTTTGAGTACTGATCATGTCCTGGTCGTCCATCTCCTTGTGGTCGAAAACTGCCTTGTTTTTTATGGTTGATCCAAGTAGTTCCAAGGCCGCATCAAGAGCTCCCAGTTCTCTCTTTCCAATATATCGTGGAATAAGCCAATAATATCCATGTTTTGACCTTTGAATCACACCTTAAACAGCGAACTAGCTGGTTCACACGTGATCTTTAATTCCTTGAAGTTAAAGCTGATCCAGATCGCATCAACCGCTCCTCCTTTAAAAGGATTTGCCCTCAACTCCAGTCCTTAAAAAAGATAGAACCATTCATATGCTGGTCCAAATGTGTTGCTCTTTTGGCTAGTTTTTTTGTCATTGCTCATGTGTACCATTTTCTCTCTAAGTTTGATCAAGAATCGCATTGGATATTCGGGTGGCCGAACAAGTCCAATGTAGCTGAGTAAGAGTACATCTCATTCTTCCCTTGTATCACCACGACCCCATCTCATATTAACTTGACAATAATGCTCCATATGTTCTGCTGGACGAGTTGTATTGCCTTTTTTCCCTTATTAAGCATTGGTTTGTAAATCACCTTTCCCAAGTTCTAGCAATGCCTATCTCGGATTTTCTTGATTAGTTGTTAAACTAAGCAAGGAATAGTATTCTTTGTGTTTTCTGCTTGTTCTGGACACAACATCGTCTCCTCCTTCAAAAGTTTTTGACCTCGTTTCCGTTCATTAAGGATGAATGGACAGTATAAGCTCAGATTCTCGGTAGCTTTTCTTTGGACCAGGGTGTTGCTGTTGTCTCCCTTTGCACACATCTCTCCTTCTGGCTCAAAGAAATGGTTGTGAAGTCCCTTGACAAACCTCAGATGATATATGATATTCAACTGAATACTTACAAGAGGTTCTGTTAGTAAACCATAAGAAAAAAATCTAATGGATAGAGAGAAGCTCTGATACTACTTGATACGGTCTCAGAAAGTTCTAAGAGATCTAATACCTCTAACACGGTATTGGATTGAAGCCTCGTCTCAAAAATCACTGGAAGGTCGACTGGGGGCGTGGTCCAGAAGCTTTTAAGGCTCTTTGATGCATGATGATCTTCACAAAAAGGTTGTGGATTACCTTGTGCTGTTTTGCTTTGGCTATTTACGAGTGTAACCTCGAGGTTGATGCCTGTTAGAAATCACGTAAACAGGAAGATAACTTCCTAGTGATGATAAATGGATATGACCACATGAATGATCAAGGTAGAGGTCTCCAAATATAAAAAAATAAAGCCAAAGCTTTGGGGAAAATTATTAAAAGAGTGTGTCGTTACATTATGTGCAGAGCTTTGGCTTATAATGAAAAGACTGAAAATCCTAACTAGAAAAATTTATTTCTAATCTAAAAAGGAAAACCCCAAACCTATTTCTAATTGGTTAATGAAACCCAAGCCCTAAACTTAATCCTAGTTGGTTTAGATTTACTCAAAATCTTAATAAGAAAACCAAGCATAAAACTAAATACATCTAATTTTAATAAACCGGCCAACTTGAACCAAGATGGTCGATCCTTCCATTTCTTAGGCTTGAAAGACCCTTGTTCAACATTTTCCAACATATGAACGACCCAAATAGCTTCTGGCTTGTTCCTTAGACTTACTTGATCCATGTAATCTTTTTACTGGTCCAAGTACAGCTCTGGCCCATTATCCGCTTCTTTAGCTCCATTGTCGACCATTCCACTCTCTCCCACTCGTCCATGTTGCAAGCTGATGATGAATGCAAGCTGATGATGAATGCAAGCTCCTGTTTGAGTACTGATCATGTCTTGGTCGTCCCTCTCCTTGTGGTCAAACTATCTTGTTGTTGACGGTTGATCCAGGTAGTTCCAAGGCCGCATCAAGAGCTTCTAGCTTCTCTTTATTCAATATTTCGTGGAATAAGCCAATAAGCTCCATGTTTTGACCTTTGAACCACACCTTAAACAGTGACCAAACTGGTTCACACATGATCTTTAAATCCTTGAAGTTGAGGCTGATCCATATCGCATCCGTTTCTTTTCTGGCCCGCATAGTAAACCTCTAGGGTTTTCACATATTTTCTTATTAATAGGAGGCTTCTCGTTATGTTTATCCATAAAGAGAAAACGTAGGGAAGCTCTTCCCATTCTATTTTTTTTTAAGTTGGTGCGGCATATGTGAATTTCTTATATCAACATTTTTGGATCTTTAGATTTTATTGAGTGTCTTTGTTGACTTATTTCGATCTTGGCTGTTGATACCGAGATGACCGGTTTTTACCCCCAACATTTAGTCTCCAAGCTCTTCAGATTTACGTGTAATTCTTAAGAAATATTTATAAGTGTTTAATCGATATCTATGATCAGTAGTGTTTTTTCTCAAGAATTTCTTTCTTTGATAATTTTTATTGCGAGCAATCAATCCCTCTTGCATCCTTTATAAATATGGAACCCCCTTCTTTCATTATTCTCATGATTTCTCTTGCTTCCTGACTTATTTATGCTTTTCTCACTATCAAAATCAATTTTAAGCCAAGATGACTTCCTTCAGTGCTGAGCTGTTACGCCTTGATGCAGAAAGGAGAATTTGGTGGCGGATCACACATGAAACGATAGGTAAAGTGATTGCCTGAAGGCATTAAACTCATGGGTACCGATTTAATTAGTGAGCCCTCACGTGAAAACATGAAGAGCTCGGGTATCAATTTAGGTGGTGAGTTCTCATGTTGGCATCGTCAGAATGTATCCTCGTTTCTTCTTATTTTTATTGGATGTTCTAGGTAAAGCTTTTGTTATGTTGTGTGGTGAATGTTGGGTGATGATTGCGGTATCTTATAGTTTCCTTCACTGAGATTTTATTGAAATGCTGACCCCTTTTCTTTGCATGTTCGGTTCGTGTTGGTGATTTTTTTCAAAGGCGGCATGGGATCCTACTTTGTTGAAAGACATGTTGTTTCGGCCCTTTTGGTTGGAGACAAGTGTTTTGATACCGCTGATCATTTCAGTTGTGTTGGAACGTGTGTCACAAGTGGTATTAGAGAAAGGAAAGATTTTGTAGTCCTAACCCAGGGGATCACTCTCAACTTAAACCAATATGACCCGGAAAAAAAAAATTCTACATGGTTGAGTTATTCTGGGTTCCGGCTAGAATTTGGGGTGCTCTCCCTATTAACTGGGAGAGAGTTATCCCATTCGGTTCTCTTCAGCTGGGATTGTTTTTTTATTATCTAATTAACTTAATTTGGACAATTCCTTCTGTCTCTCTAATTAAATTAATTTGGTGCGGCATATGAGAATTTATTATCTCAATATTTCAGGATCTTTAGATTTTTGTGAGTGTCTTTGTGGAATTATTGTGTTCTTGGTTGATGATCTTGACATAACTGATTTTGTCCCCAACATTTACTCCCTGAGCTCAGTTTTACGTTTAATTCTTACAACATAATGATAAGCGTTTAATCGATATCTACGATTGGTAGTGTTTTTTTTCCTTTTTCCTTGCGAATATCTTTCGTTGATAATTTTATTGCGAGAAATCAATCCCTCTTGCACCCTCTATAAATATGGAACCCCATTCTTTTTTTCTTCCCACGCATTTTCTTGCTCTCTGACTTATTTCTACTTTTCTCACTTTTAAGCCAAGATGACTTCCTTCCATGATAAGCTGTTACGCTTTGATGCAGCAAAGAGAATTTTGGTGGCGGATAACGCGTGAAATGACAAGTAAAGTGATTGCGTTAAGGCATTGAACTCAAGGGTACCGATTTAAGTGGTGAGCCCTCACGCGACAACATGAAGAGCTCAGATATCAATTTAGGTGGTGTGGTATGATGTTGGCATCGTTGGATTTTTTCCTCATTTCTTGTTATTTTCTTTTGCTTTACTGGATGTTCTAAGTAAAGTTTTTCTTATGTTGTGTGGTGAATATTAGGTGATGATTTCATAATCTTAGAGTTTCCTTCATTGAGATTTTGTTGAAATGCTGACCCCTTTTCTTTGCAAGTTCAGTTCATGTTGGTGGATTTTTTCAAAGGCATCATGGGATCATACTTTGTTGAAAGACATGTTGTTTTGGCCCTTTTGGTTGGAGACATGTGTCCTCATATCGCCCATCATTTCAGCTATGTTGAGCCAGGGTTTTAAAGGAGGTCTTTGGCACTAAAACAATTTCCCAAGAAATCTAACCCATCAAGAAATCATTGACGCTTGAAATTATTAGAAAATCTTCAGGGACAAAGAAGTTGTGGATTTTACAAACATGACGTTTTCCAACCCATCCAGTTGCGAGTATCAGCCTTTAGAAGTGGATTTCAGCCCACCTATAAAGCGGAATTCTCCATAATCAATCATAGGCTTCAAGAGGGGATTACTATATTTACAGAAAGCCTGGAAACAGACAAATTAGTCATGGGAATACTAAGTTGCAATCAATCTTCCAAAACTGGCCAAACTGACATCAATTTGGTAATGTTTCCAACTAATTCAATTTGGTCCGATCCAAACATTTTTTTATGGAAGCCAGGAGACATTCTAATCCAACCAGAAGACACCCGAGACGTCATTAGCTGCACCAGCACCCAGAGGATCAAACGGATTCTCGTTTACATCAACTTGCCATATTTGGATGCGTTCACACCATTTGCTTGCAAGGAAAGTCTTCATCACTTTATGAGAAATGGGCAAAGGCCATATTCTTCATAAATGAGACTAAGTATCATATCAGGAATACTTACAAACTGTGGATACATCTAGAAGCAAGATACAAGATCATCACAAGTTTCTCATTTGAAGAAGGCATAAATCTAGCTAACTGCTAATTTTCATGGAGCCATCAAAGTCTTGCTTCCAAGTATTTTATTACGAGTTTATTAGTTTCCTTATTTTATTTTATGACTGTTAGAGAGTCCCAGTATTCGATCCTATAAAGCTCAGGTTGTTTCTTCATTGTAAAGCACCCCTTTTGAATTTTATGAATGAAGTTTTTCTAGTTTCTCAAAACTATTGTTTTAAGTCTTTAGAGTGTTGTGAGAAGCATCTATTGAGCATACAGACTTATCAAAGCCTCCTTTCACAGAGCTTTTTGGCGTCCATCATCCATTTTCATCCACCCATCGATCTTGAGAGTGATACACATCCAGCAAGACCGGTTCCATCTTCATTCATCTTCCACCCATCGATCCTTGTTGAGAGTGATAAACATCTATAAACAAAGATCTCATCTCCTTCAATCTATGCCTTTTCTTTTTTTTTTATTCATACTATCATTCTGATTCAGAAGCATATTTGTTTTTGTTTGCATCAAAAAAACTTATAAAATCTCATAAAAATATATTCTCTATGTTTTCAAGTTTCATCTTGGCTCCATCATATATCAATTTATGGGTTACCCCCCCCCCCCCCCGGTGCCCACAACATTTTGGTATCAGAGCTTAAGCTCCTGAATCAGGTTCATTCAGTCCATCTCTTATATTTGTTTTGCATTTGTTTTTTCATTTAGAAATTGAAAAATCCATAAAATCAGTTTCAGCATTGTTGTTCTTCTTTATCATAAACTGATAACTAGAAAGAAAAAAAAGAGGTAGAAAACAAGATTAATTTCGTCTAGATCATTTAGGATTCAAATTTTATTCATTAGCTTGTTTTCATTCATTCCACAAGCTCCATTTGCCATTTTTGTTTAGATTTTGTGCATTCATTTCAAAACAGTCTGCATTACCTTACTTGTTCTTGTTTTAAGACTTGCATTAAAAAGAGAGAGAGAGAGAGAGAGAGAGAGAGAGAGAGAGAGAGAGAGAGAGAGAGAGAGAGAGAGAGAGAGAGAGAGAGAGGCATATCATTTTAATCAATTTTGTGCATTCATATTTACCTACCTCATTCTTAAGCTTCCATCCATTAAAAAAAGTAAATTATTTCATCATAGCTTGTATCATTTTTGCATATTGTTGATTTAACTGTTTGCATCCTAAGAAAAATTCAAAAAAAAAATATCATTGTTACTCTGCATTCCATAATTTCCTTTCCATTGTGTTCATTGACATTTCAAATAGGCTTGCCTCAACAAGACAACTTTCAGGCAATCCAAGGGAACACCATTTGCTTAGACCAGAAGAGTGAAATCCCAAGGGCCATAGAGATTAGTAAAAGTGTCGGCCAAAACACTTTGATCATGACCGAAGATAAACTAGAGCAAGTTGTTATGCAAGTAAAGGCTAAGGTAAGTCCTACACTTAATAATTTGATTCGGGAATCATCTACCACTTGTATGATGCAGTTGTCTTTGTCCAAGAATGTTAAGACAGGTCTTGAGTTCCAACCAAAACCAATCTCCACATCCTTGTTGGAATCAAAAGGTCTCAAAGAATTATGTCCAAGGAACAAGGAGATCTTAAACCCAAAGGAGGAGGAAACATCAAGCCAAGGTAAATCTTTTACTAAAATTTTGAAATATCAGACATGTTATAGATGACATAAAATAGGAAACTTTGTTGTAGCTTGTCCAACTGAACAAGTGTTGAAAGAAACATCACTAGGAAATAAAACTAAATTGTTTAAAATGAGTGATAATTTTATTCAATCTGATTTGTTGGTTCCAAATTTTTTTATAATGAACTTGTCTTTGTCAAAAGGTGTTGTAATAGGAATTAAGGAGCATGAATTCAAATGAGAGGAACGACAAGGCGTCCTCCTTGTGATGGACCAGAAGATGGTTCAAGACACAATGCAGTCCATGTTGCTTAAAGAAGCAAAGCCATGGGATAAAGAATCATACCAAGGTAAGTGGCTAACCCCACCTTTTGATATTGGTACTGATGTGTATGCTCATGATACAGTAAGTAACAAAGAGAGTTCAATTCTTACTGAAGTTCCAATGACCGAACCAGAACATTAGCTCAATCAAGATCAACACAACAAATGAAAACCAAAATCTGAACAATGTATTGTTCACTACCAAAACCTGAGATAACTTTCACTCTAGAACATCATTTTCTTAATGATTCCATGACAAAATCAATATACTTGTCTAAGAGGAAGTGAAATAGGTACACCAGACCAAGGTGAGTACCATCAAAGAGTTATTGCTGCCGCATCTGACTTTGAGGTTCATTGTTCTTTGTTTTCATCAGCTTATAAGATTCTTTCAATTGGTATATTACACTTATCTTTTCCAAGATGCTTTGATCCAGAGATAAGACAGGAAAGAATACATTTAAACCTTGATGTGATCTTTCAAGAAGAAGCCCTAGCCATGATGTCAATAGATGCTGTCCAAAAACTAAATCAAAGAGATGTTGAACCAATTCCAGTCAAATTCAGCATAAGCAAGGTAAAAATGTTATGACACTTGATCATCCAGATGTAATGCACTTATCTTTGCCAGAAAGTTTTGATCCATGAATAAGACAAGAAGAAGGTCGTTCCAACAAAGATCAAAAGTTGCAAGAAAGGCAGCCATATAACCAGGCATGTCTAAAGAAGAATATCCATCTTCAACAGGTTGAAGCACCCAAGGTAAATTTGACCATAACACATGCTGTTCATAAGATTCTAGGTTCAGATATAATTCACTTGGTTTTTGTCCAGAATGTTGAGATCGATGCAGATTGCATAGAAGAAAGCTTCAAAAAAATTCCACCGGATAATTTTTTGTTGCTTGGAGAATCAACCCCAATGATGGTCAAAAACGAGGTTACCAGAAGTGTGAAGGACCATCAACTCCAGAAGATATGAAATGGCCAAGTCCAGAGTAGAGGCGTGATCCTATCCAATCTACTCAAAGAAACGCCACCTGATACACATCTCATTCCCGAACCGAAACAATACCAAGATAAAACTTTAGAATCTCAAATGAGAATGAAACATAACTTTCTCTATCTTGGTGCATGGTATAGAGTTTCAAGGTCAAAAATTTGTCCAGAGGGAGGGATGTTGTGGTCATGAAATCCATGGTTGATATTTTATCTAAATTAACCAAAAAAACCAAAATTGTACTGAACCAAATAAAAACTTATATTAGCTCGGATATAAGTTGGGTTTCAGCTTTGTTACCCAAACTGAACCGAAATAACTGAACCTAAGTTTCTAAATACCAAAACAGATTAATTGTTTATATATTTTGATTGATTTAGAAATCTATATACTATTCATAAATCCAAGTAAAATATACTATTTTCAAATCTAACATATGAAATTTAATAAAAATTTATAAATATGAAAATTTTCTCTCTAATTTGAGTCTTTATATTTTTAACAAAAAAAATCTTTCAAATCCACTATGAAATCAAATCTATTAGTAAATCCGTATGATTAAATAACATTTGAATTGAATTAAAATTTATAAATCATTAAACCAATAATACATGATTTCAATATCTAATATATTAAAACAGAGTCCTATTTTTTATCTACTTATAAGTAGTCTAGGTTGGACTATTATATTTTTTAATTTCTTATTTATTTTTCTACAATTAACTTAATTATTATTAAATATATATTATATCTAACCAATTATTTTAATGCTTTCAAAATAAGATATCTAAAAAAGATATTCTTAAATATCTTTTTGTAAGATTAGATTTTAATAATATCTTTTATTTAAAATGTAAATATACATTTGTTTTTAAATAATAAAGCCATTATTAATATTAACTACATTTAAAAACGAAAAATTATTCATTATTCATTTATATAATAAAAAATCTATAATATTTATATGTATATAATTTATATTCATAATTAAATTACTACACCAAGTAATAAATATAAAGTAACATAATTTATTAATTAATTATTTATAAGTTATAAAATAACAGAATAAATTATATTTATGAATTTTACAACATACTTCAACTTATTAAACAATAATAAAATACGATATATGAACTAATAAATCATTTCATAAGTTAATATACATATTTAAATTAAAATATTAAAAATAATTAATATATTTCTCATGTATAATACGAGTATTATAACAATAGTTAATTTGTATAATAATGTTGAAAAAAATATAATAATAAAATAAAATTTTATGAATATTTAAAATTAAAAATTTGTATAATAATATATGAAGCAGGTTATATAAATTAATTATCTTATTTTCATAAAATTATATTAATGTAAATTTTATTTTTATTATATATAATTCAAAACAAATGTTTTAATAAAAAGATACACATGTATAAGATTTCTAATTTTGAGTAAATAAATATTTGAATAAAAATACATCTCGCTTTAAAAAGTACGGGTCAAAATCTAACAATAAATATTAATATTTCATCAAAATCTAATAAGAAATATTAAAATGCGGGTGAAAATCTAATAATAAACATTAATATTTGATCAAAATCTAATAAGAAACATTAAAGTGCGAGTCAAAATTCATCTCACATTCATGTATCTATTTTTAATTTAGTATGCATCCTCTCGAATATTGATCCATTACGCTTACAATGCGGATCAAAATTCATCTCACATTCATGTATCTATTTTTAATTTAGTATGTATCCTCTCGAATATTGATCCATTATGTTTATAATAAAATGATAAATTACTCTGACTACCTTTTGTAAAATAAGAGGATAACATTTATAATATATATCCACCATTCATCTAAACATTCATAAATTAGAATACTTTAAATATGAAAATTTAAGTCAAATTGTATTACATAATGGCCACCCATAGGTTCAACCAGTAGTCGGGTCCCAAATTTTTGCGTATTTGTGGATTTTATAAAAAAATTAAATAACGAGTTTAAAGAAAAAAACAAACCGGACTCCATATAAAGTCACCAGTTAGTCAGTTTAACCGCGAGTCCGGGTCGTGACCCGAAACACTGGATATAACGCTTTTTTTGTAACATTTAAATGTAGATACATAATCAAAAATGCAAATTTATTTCATATAATTTGGTTTGTGTCGAAAATAATCTCGCGCTTTGAAAGCGCGGATCAAAATCTAGTACTACCTCCGTTTCACTTTACTTGTCGTTTTGGGTTTGTGCACGCAGATTAAGGAACCATTTAATTTTACATATTTTCTAGATAAAAACACAATTACCTATACACCTAACCACATTTCAACCAATAACAAAATAGAATAACATATAAAACTAATAAATTCTGCATTGAAATTATAAAACGACACTTATTTTGAAACGAAAAATTTTCCCTACAACGACATATAAATTGAAACGGAGGGAGTATATTTTAAAATCATATAACCAATTTAATTAGGATTTTCAAATTCATTAAAATACACCGACCAATAAGCTCCACTATAAATTACACCAACCAATAAGACTTGGTTCTTTTTTGAACAACCAGAAGACTGGTTAGGTATCTACTAAACCATCGAACTTCCATATCAGGTTAGGTTTGGTTCAACTTCAATAACCTTACCGGTGGACTAAACCAATTGTGTTTTCTGCAAATTAAAGCTCAACTCAGTCAGTCAAATATGGAAAAGCAAGAGACGGAGAGAGAGAGATGCATTCAAATCAAATGTGTGTTTCTTCACGCAGCATTCAGACAAAACTCTGGCAGCTGCGCACTATAACTTTTGGTCCTGTTGACATTACATGATATTCCTATGACAAACATTTTTTCTTTTCTCCTCAAGGCATCTGTCCATTTTATAACAGCTTCTCCTAGGGCCGTGTTTTGCCGTTTCTGGTCACACAAATATATACGTGAATCAAGACACTGAATATGTGCTTCTCTTGATTTTGGCTATGATGATGAGGCAAGGTTGGTGACACCAAAGTAAAGAGTCTTCTGGTTGAAAGCATTTATCGCATAATCAACCTGAAGGTGACCCAACGGAGACTTGAATCGTAGCCCATACCCGAATCCATAACCAAACCCTGGCTTCCCATGTCTCAACGACGGGTTTCCTGAAACCACCAATTCCAATTTCATCAATTTGGTGTTGAAAAAACGACTTCTTTATGCTTCTGAGGAGCCACAATGAGCTTACCGGGGACAAGACGGCTTGAACCTAGGTCCGTTCCACAATCCAAGAAGATTGTTCCTTCTGTCATCTTGTTCTGCAAATAAACAAGGAACCAAAGCCCAATTAAAACTTTAAAGGAGAAAATCGTCTGATGGTTCTGAGTAAGGCAATAGATCCACATACCAAAGGCAATGCCAATTCTGTATTAGCAACGAGGCACGACCGTCCGGATCCAACAGCGCCCTCACCATATCCACGAACACTGCCTAGCCCACCAATGGCAAATGCTTGATAAGGAGCCATGTCTCCTACAATTGAACCACCTGTCAGGCTGTCACAAAAAAAAGGAGGTCAGAATCCAACGCCAAAAACTTGTCAAGAACAGAGAACGTAACATTACCTTGCTAAGAGAAAAGCCGGTCCCAACCTGACACCTTTTGATGCGACAAACTTAAACCGGTTGAAGATAAGCCACTTGGACACAACCGGAATACCTTGTTCTATTTGCATGCTGAACTGAAGAAGCGAGACAAACACCAGTATGAAAGAGAGAGAGAGATTAAAAAAAGGGTTTTTTTTTTCCAGAGTATGAAACAGAAAGTGAAGAACTTCTTACATGAGAAAGACCATGGTCGTTAGCCTTTGCAAACCGGGATTCTTGCTTTAACACGACCATACTGTCATGGGTATTTCCACTGCATTGCATACCAAAGATTTCTAGACGATGTAAATATCAGTCTTATGCTAGAGCTCAAGGAAACAAAACTTAGGTAATATATTATCTAATATCACCTGCAGGTTACAGGAAATCCATCCACGTCTCTCGTTATCAAACGTCCTTCATCATTCATAGGACGCACATGCTGCACCAATGGAAAAGGATATTACCCTGTAGTAGAACAACATTGTTCAACAGTGTCTGGAATCTGGAGAAAGGTACCTCAAACTTTACACTGGTTGTGCTGCTCCACTTTGAACTCGCCGGCTCACTCAAGTCTAAACCAACAGCCAATTTAGACAGATTTACACCTCCACTTCCTGACCGGGAGAAATTGTCACATGGAGTTCCGTGGACTCCAATCTCAGGTGACAGAGAATGCTGTGATAGAAAATGCACCTTATGAGATCGTTTCATTATCCAAAAATTGATATTGTTTTTATGTTGAAACCTGTATAAAGAAGCACTGTTGGGGACGCCATTCGGGTCTAGGTCTCCTAAAAGCCACTAGAACATTGGAATCATACAACCCTTTATCCCATGATACATCAAGCTTCTCGCTTCCCCCAAACAAATTCGGATGCTTGATACAGAGGCTGCAACACAAAGACCCAAAAACGAACATTCTCAACTGCAACCATTTCAGTTCTGCAGAGTCAATTATCATTAAAGTCAAAGAACTTGCCTGCCAATCACTAGAGAAAGAGGACTGCTAGTGTCCCTGGTCAAAACAGCAACAAGATGATACGTTATTTTTAAAGTATTTAATTTATGGTTTCAGTTAAGCTGAAGAATAGAAGATGGAAAGCAAACCTGAAAGCAGGAAACATTAAAGAAGTACAAAGCTTGTGAGTGAAATCCACATTAACATCAATCTTGGCTGAAATGCAATCAAAGAAATTCACAATCCAGCCTCAGAAAAAAAAAAAAAAAAAAAAGACAAACAAAAGTACCAAAACTGATACTTCAAATCTGATCATAAATCCTTCACTATATTCAAAAGCAAAGACAGTGTTTTCCTTTACAAACAACCAATGCATCCCCATGCCCAAAACATTCAGTTACCAAACATAATCATATCTATACACTGGTTGTGGTTAATTCACAATCAAGTTCCAGGCTTTCTCATTATTTTACCACACATTAATACTGATCCAAAACAAGAATGTTAGATAGTGTAGAACAGAAGGAGAGAAGAGACCTCTGCCAGCGTGAATGCTCTTCTGAGCTCCCATGGCGATGGCGTAAAGAAAGTTCAAACATGAAGAAAACCCAATACAGGATTTGGCATTAAACAAGCAATGGGTTACTTTTTCTATATAAGAACTGAGGAGAAAAAGAGGAATATTTGTTTCGCCGGGGAATGAATTGCAGAGGATTTGATGCTTGCTTAGGATGTGGAGCGAAGGAAAGGAAGGTATTTCGGTTTATCTCCTCTTTCTTCTTTATTCTCTTCTGCGTTTTGGGCTTTATGCACGTGGGCCGTCTCGACTACAGAAACTCAAATGACTCGTAGGAAAACAAATAGGAAAGTGGTACTAAAAAGATGAGAAATTGTAAAAAAAAAAAAAAATTTCATTTTTATTTAAATCACTTTTACCAATACTTTTTAATAGGATGAAACACATTTATAACTCTTTGATTTATTAATCTAAGATTTAGGGTTTAAAGTTAAGGGATGAGGGTAGGGTGGAGTAATATTTAGGAATGTAAAATTTAAGATTCTAATTAATTTTTTTTAAAAATTATCTCTTAAAAATAGTATTTATGAAAATGTCTCTTTAATAAAGGTAAAAATGAAAAGTGATACGACAAAAATGGTAAACTTGAAATTCTCCCTAAAAAGATTGGGTTTATCTCCTCTTTCTTCTTTAGGTGTTGATTGTTTAATTAGTTTTTAGTTTTAGTTTTTGGTTTTTAGATTTTAGTTTCTTAATTTTTAAATTTTGGTTTTTAGATTTTAGTTTTTTAATTTTTAAATTTTGGTTTTTAGATTTTAGTTTTTGGCTTTTGATTTTCGAATTTTGGTTTTTAGTTTTTGATTATTTCTCTAGCTTTTTAGTTTTCTAAATAATAAATGTAATTTATTTTGAAATAATACAATAAACATATAAATAAAATATTTAAAATATACCATTAGAATAAATTAAAATATTTCAATTTCTGCAAATAGTTAACTCATAAGTGGTTTTCAGATTATATTTTTATTTTCATGTTTGTGTTAAAATTTATGCATGTTGTTTTCAAGTATCATATTTCTGTCAAATAAATATTTTAGAGCAAAAAATATTTTTTATGAAATTTTAAATTTACTGATTTGAATTAAGTGTGATTTTAAGATTTTTTTCAGTTTTTATATTTAGTTTTTTTCTGTATTGTTTTAGTTTTACATATATATAATGATTTATTTTAAATCTGTAAAAATTAATAAGATATGTAGAATTTTATATTGTTATCATTATAATTTATTAAAATATTGTGTTTGTTAATTTAAAAGGAAGTGAAAACATATTAACTTGTTGTTTTTAATTTTGGTTTGTCACAAAAATATTTTACTAAAAATAGAAATCTTAAAATATGTGTATATAATTAAAACAAAACTACGTAAAGATAATGAAAATTTTTAAAAATATCACTTTCCTTGTACCATTTTTCATGTTTATCTTAATCATTTTTACTCTTATTTTTAAGAGGAAAAAACACACTTATAATCCTTTAGTTAATTAATGTAAGACTTACGGTTTAGAGTTGAGGAGTGGGGTAGGGTTTAGGAATGTAAAATTTAGGATTCTAATTAAATTTTTAAAAGTTGCCTCTTAAAAATAGTATTTATGAAATATCTCTTTAATAAAGGTAAAAATGAAAAATGTTAACAATAATGTGGTAAACATGGAAATTTCCCTAATGATAAAATATATACTTTAACTAGTTTTAATATGTTATTTATACTAACAAAAATAATAATGATATCAAGTAGTTGTCCAGATTTTCTAAAAACCTTTAAAATGTAGATTTTGGTTTTTCATTGGAAATTTTGTTAAACACCTAAAAACTAGTTTCCCTATTTTGTAGGAAAACCAATTTATTAAAATCTTGATTGGCGACAAATGATTTTTTTTTTAAATAGTTTTCCTAAATTTTAGGGAATCTATTTTCTTAGAATCTTGATTGGACAATAAAATGGTTTTTGAAAAACAAAAACTAAAAACCATTGTAGAAACCAGAAACAATCATCACCTTATTCTCCTCTGAGTTTGTAGTTTTTAAAACAGTTTTTGGTTTTTGACTTTTCAAAAACCATTTTTGATCCAATCAAGATTTTTGAGTTTTAGATTTTCTAAAATTTAGGTAAACTAGTTTTTTCGGATAACTACCTATTTCAAAGCAAAAGCCACAATCCAAGGTAATGATTGTTTTGTAAGTTTTTAGATTTTGGATTTTGGTTTTTGGTTTTTGGATTTTAATTTTTTGTTTTTGATTTTTCAGTAAATTTTAGATTGTTGAGAAACATGAATGGTTGTTTTAAATTTGGGATTTATTTTTTGGTTTTTGATTTAAAATCACTAAAATGAAAAATATCACTAATAATAAAAAAATTATTCAGAAAATAATAAAAAATAAAATACCATCATCAAAACGCACATAAACTTATTGAATAAAATTATTTTAAATAAAAACTGCAAATATAAAAATAAAATTATCGTGAATCTCATAAAGATGCAGAAATTTGATCTCCAATGCCTTCCCTATATTATCCATGAGTGTTATTATGTTCTTCGTCTTCATCTGAATCAGAATCTTCAGTTGGTGCATTATCATTTGTATATTCCTACATCTCCTAAATTTGGTAGCCTTATAAAATTATGTAGCGCCATTGTCGCTGCAATAACTCTTCTTTGAATATGTATGTTGTACTTTGGCTTCTCTCTTAAAACCTGCCATTTTCCTTTCCACACACCAAAAATTCTTTCAGTAACAGATCAAAGTGAAGAATGTCGTTTAGTTAACATTTCTTTTTAGCTACTAGGCGGACTAGCTCCATCGTATTGGCTAGGATGATATCTTTCCCCTCTATTATGGAGTAAGAAATCCAGGTCGAAGAGCATAGCCAGAATCACCCAAATAATAATTTCCGAATGGTGCAGTCGGAAATTGATGAGGCCCTTCCATTGCCGGTGCTAGAACTTTTGCATCATGAGCTGATCCTGAAATACCTATATATGCATATGTAAATAACATGTCCATATTGCATATAGCTAAAATATTCATACTCGCGTATCACTTTTCCTGCTCCAATATTTTTCTGAATCTTTTTCCGCAATAGTGACAGGAACATGTGTTTCATCTACTGCACCAATAAATCCTTTAAAGTAAGGCTAATAATTTCTTTTGGATTGTAATCTTGGATGAGGTTGAGTGAGTTCATTTGGATCAGGTCTAACCAAATGAACCGCCATTTTTCGAGAGTACTTGATGGAATTTCCTACTTATAGTTTCCTGTGAATAACCAAATATCTTCCCAACATACCTCCGAGTTGCATTTTGAGCACATATGTTAAGCAATATTGCAACACTTTCCTGGATGCTTACATTATCAGTCTCTTTCAACTGATAATCATCCCTAAGCTTTTCACATAATTGAATGTATACCTTTGGATACATTCTAATTATGTTGTAGCATCATTGTACCTAGTGACCATGAATTAATTCATGTACATATCTTCGTCCGCGTTCTGGATCCAGGTTCATTCGTTGCCTTTCTATACTCATAGAATAAGGGTCGATGAACAATTTTCCAAAACTAATGCTTCCGTCTTCTGCTTCATCATCTTCAAGCATTCAGTAAAACGCTTCTTTCTAATAAAGAAATTTATTAAAAATACTCATATTATTTGATAAATAAGCAATACGAAACAAAAAATTATTCAATAACATATAATTTATTCAAAACATTAATATGAGAAATAATATTCAACATATTAATAATAAAGCAAAAACATATTCTGCTTGGTGCTTACCGTAGGACAGTATTATGTAGTATTCACAATCACATACACATAAATATATTATTATATTTATATATGTGCCAGTTTTGGAATATAGCTCCAGCCTATTTTACGAAGGACTTTTGTATTGAAGTCTATCACCAAATAACTAGGTGTGTTGCCCGCACATGCGGACATAAAGATTTTATAAAATTATTAATTATTATTTTATATTTCTGTTTGAATTTTTTTATGTAAAAAAATTAATGTATACTATATTCATTATTGATAAAATAGTTTTAGAATTCACTCAATTATATAAAATTAATAATTTTATTTGATTAATATTTAGTTATGTGTTTTTTCTTTTCTGTTTTTATTTTTATTTTAACTTTTTATTTAAATATTTTTTGGATAACAACACAATATATATTTATATCAGAATTATCTTTTTATTTTAAACAACTTTTATATTTTGGATAATTCTTATTATTATTAATTTTAATCATTTATCTGATAAAAATAAATTAAATTCGTTTTTGTTTTTGAATAATTTATAAATTTAAACAACTTTTATATTTTGGATAATTTTTATTATTATTAATTTTAATCATTTATCTGATAAAAATAAATTAAATTCGTTTTTGTTTTTGAATAATTTATAAATTTTATTCATTAAGGGCATAAACGATACTAACCGCTCTAACTTTTAACGTGAGAGCTCCGTTGCGAAAAATCACTTCGCAAATAATAGTATAGATATGATTTTAGAATTTTTTGATTCATATAATTTATTCTGCTTTGATAGAAAATAACAAAATAATTTACATCAAAAAATTAAACCTATTAATAAAATAAATTTAGTTATTTAAAGTTAAATATTACAAAATATCATGTATATATTAATGTTATTATTTAAAAAATATATAAAGGAAGTTTATGTGTGTTTTAGTATTTTTAATTTGTTTCAGAAAATTTATTTTACTATTAATAGTAAGTTTGTTTTATTAGTTTTAGTATAAAATATCAAAAATTAAAAACCAAAATCTAAAGTTACCATTCGAGTTTTTAAAAAACTAAAATCTACTGCAAAATTAAAATCCAAAATATTGAAACCAAAATCTAAAATCTAAAAACAAAAACTAAAAGCTATGGAAATAATCAGCACCATAATTAGATTTTTAGAGAGAGTGTAGAAAGAGATAGGAAAAGATAGAAGGAGAGAGGGTGATTTTGGTCATTTAGTGAATTTAAGTTTTTTTCTTGTATATAGGGTGCAATTTCCCAATTAACTTTTTTTTTCATCTGAAGATTATATTAAACGGGTAAACTGCAATTCTTACAAGCCTTAGCCAGAAAGGAACACACTCCTTCCAGAACCATAAGCCGGTGAGGTAAACATTACCCCCTAAAAACTAGAAAAGAACGAACACATAAACCTAATAGTAAAATAAAACAAGGAATTGGAACAAGTACACTAAATCTTCTGGGACAAATGCAAATTCATTAGAGAAGTGAAGCAAATCGATATTCGATGAAAGAATAAGCGAGAAAGTGTCGAAGGTCGAGATTATTTGGGGTCAGAGCATGGCTCCGGAACAAATTCCAACAAGGAATCAGAAGCAACTGTTACTTAAGAACAAGCTTCAACTGAAGGAAGCTACAAGAAAACGGACAAGTAACACGGTTGACAATCAACTACTCAAAGACCTAAAGCGATTGAGCAAGAACTTCACAGTCCCTTACCAGAAAATCCGGAGAAACCCATCGGTTAAACACCAAGGAACAGCACACCATCACCACATCGAGACTTCACAAAGAACAATGCAACAAATAAACTAAGGGCCAAGCGAATAAATCTTACTGAAACCATAATCCAGTAGAGTCTTGATGCCAAAGAGCACAAAAGATGGGATCATAAACCAAGGCTGGAAAAAACTGGCTGATAACTTTAAGTAGCCACCACCATCACTGCCTCCAGACCGACGACCTCTAGAAGTTCAAATATAACCGATTCACAATCCACTTTTCAACCACAAACCATAGATGAGATGACCTTTGATCAAGTTCCCAAGGAACATAGAAATAACCGAGAACTCAGATTCACCATATACCTGCTAGAACAAAGCCTCACCAGATTTGATGGAAGAAGTAAACACCCACATCATAGCCGGTTCAGTTCTACACCTCGCACCAGAAAACAAATTCAAAGCTAGAGAAATCTTCCAAGCAAGATAAAACGGCAGAGAGGAAACCCGATAGCCTTTCTCGTTGTTCCGAACACGACAAATCTCAGATCGATGCTTAAAACCAACACAAAAGACCTAAGACTTAAAATAAAAGATCAACCAGAGCTCAACATCATTTTTATGGCCAGAAACGGGAGAAAATCAAGAAAGTATACAACTAGTGAACTTCACCGGTGCCTGGATCTGCCCACCACAACCACACCGAAGCCAACCAGCCTTATACCCTTATCCATCTGAACCAGGGCAAGCATGAACTAACGATTACTTAACCTAAACTCAGAACTGAAGCCACATCTAACATAGGATTTCGAGAACTCGCGATTGACACTGAAGGGAACTAAATACAGACACGATGGGGCCTGCTCCCGGCGGCGGTGAGAACTACCGACCACCGGAGCAGCAGATGAGGGGACGGGGACTTCTTTCTTCTCTAGGGTTTTATCATTACTCGAGCGGCGCTGACACTTTTCTTTTATACAATATATTGAAAAAGATTTTAACTTTCAGTGACTAAAAAATTAAGGTCATTGAGTAAACTAACAAAATTTAGTTAATTAATATATAAACCCTTGTTAAACAAAACTGTCTTGTCTCTCTTCCTCTCTCAGGAATGGCGTGCTGCCAACAATAAACTTATGCTTATTTTTTTTTGCTTTTTTTTAATCTATTCTACTAAAAGAGAATCATGAATTATTGATAAATGTTATCTCCAACTATCTAATCCTTTTATTTAAAGAACTATTTATTATTTTTAAAATGTTTTATTTAAACACTTACACGTTCTATTTTTATCTAACATAATAAATAACTAGATTTTGACCCGCACATCCGTGCGGGTAACTTTTCGTTTTATAAATATATAATTTTATATTATATTTTGCATATAATCATTTTTAGATAATATATTATTATCATTTTCAAAAATAAATAGATAATATATAGTTCTAAATATAAAAGTTTAACATATGTTAACAATTTTACTTTTTGTATAAAATTATTACATAATTTACAAATTTTAATCTTTTTAAAAGGTGAATGATATTTTAATCACTTTAGACGGTGAATAATATTTTACTGATTTATTTAAATGAAAGTATTTTTTAAATATTAACTTATCAATTTAATATAATATAGACTATAATTATAACATTTATAAAATTAGCATAGAATTATTTAAAAGAAAAAAAATAAAAAAAATAATTAAAAATTAATTTATAATAATATTATAATACTAATTACGAAAATAATCAATGCATTAATTAAAAATATTAGATTTTTTGAAAAGATTTTGTTAGATTTTTCTCAACAGATTTTATTATTACTAAAACTAAAATTTACATTTATAGTTAAATTATATTTGTTACTAATATTCTTATAATTATTTAGATTCTTTTAGAAATGTTATATATTAATTAAACTAATATAAATAATAAAAATGTAACTGAATTTATGGACCTAGTGTGACTATTTGATAGTAGATAAAAATGGTACTTCTCTTTTAATAGAGAAGATTAATATATTGTAACTTCCGCCTTTAATTCCACTTTTTCGGATCCGTACGTCTTATTATTGAGCCAAAATGTAAATAGTTAAAACTATTCATTTTCTATGAAAGTAAGTTACAAAAAGATAAACCGCTTTGAATTCACGTCATGTTTTATTCTTACTTTACTTAAATAATTATACAATATGGTGTAGCGAGTTTCTGGTAGGAGATGATAAAACTCGGGCTTTAGGCTTCGATTTGCTCTTTACAAATCTAATAATTTGTTGTAGTGTGTATTTTTATGGACTTTTAAATTGCTATTGTTTTAGAAATAGAGTTTGATTAAGATTTATATATAAATATGATTACCAAGAAAAACACAAATATTAAAATTAAATTCCTAAAAATATTTAAAATAAAGAAAATATGCCCACCCTTTAAAAGGGCGGATAAGAATATAGTTAGGAACTTAAAGTTATTGTTGGGGATAGTTAATACAAGAAATTGTTCCT
This sequence comes from Moricandia arvensis, assembly GCA_905132765.1. Taxonomy (NCBI): domain Eukaryota; kingdom Viridiplantae; phylum Streptophyta; class Magnoliopsida; order Brassicales; family Brassicaceae; genus Moricandia; species Moricandia arvensis. Next base: position 142,405 of record CAJHQP010000644.1, on the reverse strand, counting down.
CTTCTTTAGAATAGGACGCCTACCTTTTTCCGATGGCTAGACGACTTCCGGCCTCCGTCTTATGTTTTCCTCCTAACTCTGAATAAAATACAGAACTTCAAGATCTTTCTATATTTCAGGATATAAAACGATCTAACCTATATATTGACTACAAGGACCTATAAAAGCAACTCCTAAATCATAAAAGAGGGAGATCGACTATTGAACACTTCGACTATAGAAGCATGTAGCTAGAAATAGGGTTTCAGACCAATACGTTGTACTATTCCTAAATTGATCAATAAAACATTACTTTTAATCGATGTTTCTTACTTTACAACATAACTTCATGTTTTTGTAGTATCACGAAGAACTCTGCTTTATTGACTACAATAGTTTGGTGCTATAATGAGGGGGAATACAAGGACTATGTGACAATGACCTGAAGTGAGAATGAGCAACTTTTGCCCACCTCGACTAGCGTGGACTTACGAGCCCACCTCAAAGCCATCCAGAGACAAATATAACCAGAGAAAATAACAACACCACCGAGAATAATCCCAAAATCATCTCAAAGATCAAAACCTTGAAAGAGAGGATGAGAGAATACTTCAAGCAGTTGGAACAGAGCGTACATAAGCTATGAAAGCTCGAAAAAAAAACTTAGTTCTCCAAGAGGAAACTCTTTTGCAGTGAGGGCCTTCCCAGCACGACATCAAAGGGCGTGTAGTGGTCTATTACTGCGAATTCGATCACATGCTGGACATTGCTGACTATCACAACTAATGAGATCGAGACGACCTGGTTGAAACGTGTCTATGCCAAAGCTGACGAACAGCGCCACTCCACGTATTATCACAGAGTGGGATATCCCATTGTCTTGAATGTTTTGTACGAGATGACGTCGCTGGAACTTATGGTATCGACGAGTATCTTTGCGAAGCAAGCTCCGCCGACTTCGAGCTGGATGACAAGTGCATCGTCGCGCAGCTTGTCTAAATTTCAGAATTTCGTGGTCGTGAAAAATGATTATGTTCTCGGATGAGGTCGCTTTATTTGGTTTTTGTGAGCCTGCGGTCAGTTTTCCTAGTTTTCGGCCTAGAGCGTCGGAATTGCCTTGTCTGGCGTCCCTTGTATGAAAACGGGTTGTCTATCTGATTGATTGAAATAAGATTTTCTGGGCAATCCCGTTGTCGGTCTCTGAGTTCCATTTTCTCAGTCTCTGTTCCTTTTTAATAGCTGATCTGGATCCATTTTGTACTTCTGAGTCTTATATCGGTTTCTTAGTAAGGATGTTTTCATTTTCCTTCCACAAAGACGCTGTCAAAATGTGGATCCTAAAAAATAGACTAGGTATTTGGTAGTGTTTGTATGTAAAAGATTAGGGAAGAAGAACAATGTGGGCAAAGATATCCTCAGAACACAATGATGTAATCAAAATCAAGTTGACTAAAATGTAAAAGTTTTAGAGATGTGTGAGTATAGATTAGAGAAACAGAGAGAATAAGAGTGTTTCGAGAAGATTTGGATGAGAGATTAGGGAGATAGAGAGAATGGTGAGAGAGAGAGGTTAGAGAGAGACTGAGATTTGTAAAAGTGAAGGAGAGAAATGATTCTCCATAATTCATTTCGTTCTTTCCATTACATTATTATAGAGGATACAAGTTGAAAAAGAAAATAATAAATAAGGATTGTTCATACAAGACAAACTGGCTCTACCAGATGAGGGAAAGTAACAGCTCCTTCTCTCTCTTCCTTACCCAAGCATGTGACTTCCTCTTGTCTCTGATCCCAACGTCTCTTCATTATATTTAAATCATTTTTAGCCTCAGGAAACTCTAGACAAGATAAGATATTATGCAAGCTGACTCCATTGCTTGCCTTCCACACCAAGTTAGGTCGAGATTAAAGGTGACTGACCAGAATACTCCTCTTGATCTCTTTCTCTTATCCTTGCCATTCATTTCTTCATGTCAACTCAACTCCTCTCAAGCTTGACCATGGGAACCGGTCAAGGTTGGAAACCATGAAGACCTCCCTCATTAAAAACCTTAATAAAGAAAACCCAGTGGGATAAAACTTTACCAAGGGAAAAAGAGTGGAGACTCCATGGTTAAGAGGATCATGGCTGAGAGAGATCAATGAGTCCAAGTCTATGGTGAATGGAATCAATTGTCTTTTGTCTTGCTGCCTTAGTAAACACATATGCAAGTTGATCTTTACTCCTTGTGTAGCATGGAAATATCACTCATAGAACAATCATTTCCCTCACTTTGTGATAATCCACCTCAATATGCTTTGTTCTCTCATGGAAACAGAGTTAGAGGCAATATGGATAGTTTCTTGATTGTCACAATGCATTGTCATAGGAGTGGTTATCTCAATACCGAGATTTCAAGATGCCCTTAATCCATACCAACTCGTTTTTCAGCTTCAACATAGCTCTGTACTTAGCCTCAGCTTCAACCTTCTGCTTCTTACTCTTCCAAGTAACCAAGTTCCCTCCAATAAATGTGCAATACCCTGTGGTTGATTTTATGTCCACTCTATTTCCTGCCCAATCAGCATCACAGTAGCCAACTACCTTTGAACTCCCATTGCATCCCATCCGAACTCCTTGACCAGGCGATCCATTTAGATACCTCAATATCCTGTCAACCATGTTCCAATGATGCACTTTTGGAGCCTGCATATGTTGACTCACTTGATTCGCTGCAAAGCATATATCTTGCCTTGTGATAGTCAAGTAGATCAGCTTTCCAACCATCTTCCTATACAGCTTGGCATCCTCAAACAACTGATTCTCTTCAATCTCCCCCTCAAGCGAAACCTTGTACCCTTCTTCAAGAGGTGTCTTAGCAATCTTTCCTCCAAGCCTACCTGTCTCCTTCAGCATATCCAGTGTATACTTCCTTTGGGACATGAATATTCCCTCCTTAGATCTGCAAATCTCAATCCCAAAAAAGTATTTCATCTCTCCCAAGTCTTTGATATCAAACACAGATTTGAGAAAGTCCTTGGTAGCTTGGATTCCTGATTTATCACTACCAGTTATGATGAGATCATCCACATATACCAGTATGACTATGATCCCTAATGGTCCAGCAAGCGTGAAGAGAGTATGGTCCAGTTCAGATAGCCTAAAACCTCTCCCATTGAGTGTTGTGCTCAGCTTGTTGTACCATGCTCTAGGAGACTGCTTCAATCCATTTATAGCCTTCTTCAATCTCAACACATTTCCTGGCTTCACAAGATATTCAAGACCAGGAGGTGGGGGCATGTATACTTCATCTTTAAGTTCCCCTTGCAAAAATGCATTTTTCACATCCATCTGCCACAAATCCCATTCCAGATTGGTTGCAAGTGATAGCACAATTCGGATTGCGTACAACTTTGCAACATGTGCAAATGTGTCAATGTACTCTTCACCATAGGTTTGTGTAAACCCTCTTGCTACCAACCTAGTCTTGCGCCTTTCAGTCGTACCATCTGCAAGGTACTTGATAGTGAAGATCCATCTACTTGTCACAGCCTTCTTCCCTTTAGGAAGTTCACTTTCATACCAAGTGTCATTCCCTATCATTGCATCCCTTTCATCACCTACTGAGTCTCTCCAGACCTTATGCTTCATGGCTTCCTCATAGGATCTTGGTACTTCATTTTCATCCAAGTTACACATGAACACCACATGCTCTTTTGGATAAGAAGCAAATGAACACACAGCCTGAGATGGGTGAGCTACAGCCTGTGTATTGTAATACACTCTTGTATTGACCCAATTTGATGGGTCTTTCTTCACCCTTGTACTTATCCTCAGTGGTTGAACCTCAGCTTGCACTTTTACCTCAGTTTCATGCAATTGTTCCTGCTCATCTTCAATAGGCTGAGCTGAATTCTCTTATTGTGCTGCATTTTATTCATGATGACTTGGATCCTCTGAATGTTTCGCTTGCACTCCTAAGTCAGACTCATTCCCCCCCTCATGATCAAAAGGGGTTGTTCTTTCAGCTTCGTCAGACTGGTTAGTAGGCACCCTTCTGCTATAGTATCTGATGTTGGAAAGACATTTCTACAATGCTTTCCTAGGATGCAAGTTTCACATTCCAAGTGGTTAAAAGACATAGTAGGCAGTATCAATTCAAGTGCACATGTATGAGGATGACCCAATCTAGCATGCCAAATAATACTATCACTCATATCAGAAGCACTACTCAAGCAACTAGAAGTAAAGGGTTTAGAAAGATTAGTGGTTTGAAGGTGATAGAGCTCATTTCTGCTGTCTCCTCTCCCAATCACTTGCCCGGTTGTAAGATCTTGAAAATCAACCTCATTTGGCTTGAATACCACTTGACAATCCAGATCGACAGTTGCCTTCTTTACAGAGATCAAATTTGATGTAAACTGAGGCAGATAAAAGGTAGCAGATTCCTTATCAAACAACTTAAGGTTTCTTATCCCTTCTATTGGGAACATATAGCCATTTTCTATCATAACATTCCATGTAGCACCCTTAATAACACTTATCAAGCTCTTATCACAAATCATATGATGGCTTACTCCAGAATCAACTATGATAGGTTTAGATGCTAAGGGATGTTTACCAGACTTCTTGGTGGTGATTAAAGCTTGAACAGCTGCAATGAAAGTCTTCCATTCACTTCTGGTAATAGGACCATCAGATACTGTCGGCTCATGCCTACTTGATCCCACTTGTTCTTCCTTCAGTTCTCTTATGAAAGCAGAATACATGGACCTGCCTTTAACCATTTGTTGCTCAACCTTCTTGAGCCAAATCCCTTCTGAATCATTATCCAGAGGTCTATGTTGTATGTTTTTCTTCTAGCATCTTCCCTTGGTTCCTTTACCTTTTGGAAGTCTCTTCAGCCTCCTCTGCTTGCTGAGCTTCTCCTTCTCAATACTACAACTCTTCTTATTTTCTTTAAACATCTGATGAGCACTTTGTTCACTCTGAACCAGTGCACATACTGTATCAAAGTCAGGAAGCTTGTCCTCTCTGAGAATGTGCTTGATAAGATGATTGTAGGATGAGTTAAGATTGAATAGGAGGCTGAAGACTGCATCTTGTTCCAGTCTTTCTTGTAGAATCTTCGGATCTACTGTACTTGGTCTTAATACTTTTAACTCAGACCATAGGCATCTAAACTTCCCTAGATGCTTCTTTAACTCTTCATCTTCTTGTTTCAGGTCACTGATAGACCTCTTGAATTCAAATACCCTTCCCAGATTGGAGATGTTCCCATACTGCTTCAAGACTTTCCCATATCTCCTTGGCGGTTTCACAGTGTATGTATGCCTCCAAGATAGAATCTGAGAGAGACTGATGGATGATCTCAAGTGCTCTATTGTCTTCTTGGACCCACTTGTCTTCACCCTTCCAATCTGTTGTCTGACCTTCATCAGTAGTCATCTCCTTTAAGTCTTTCACCTTTATATGACTACTCCAAAGCCCACAGATTCCTAAAGGTGTTTTAGCCAGTTTTGACCACAACCAATAATTTTTCCCTTCAAGTGTGACTGGAATTATAGATCTGTGCTTCACTTCCATGGCTGGGTCGTTGGTTTCCATTAAGTAACAACAGTACCCAGAAAAAGAAAGAAGAGAACACAGAAACTTCAAGAACACATGAGCTTTAAGAACACAGAAACTTCAAGAACACATGAACTTCAAGAACACAGAAACTTCATGCTGAAAGAACACAGATTTGCGGAAAATCACTCACACTTTTGAGCAACCTGGCTCTGATACCATAATAGTTTTATAGATGTGTGAGTATAGATTAGAGAAACAGAGAAAATAAGAGTGTTTAGAGAAGATTTGGATGAGAGATTAGAGAGAATGGTGAGAGAGAGAGAGAGAGGTTAGAGAGAGACTGAGATTTGTAAAGGTGAAGGAGATAAATGATTCTCCATAATTCCTTTTGTTCTTCCCATTACATTATTATAGAGAATTCAAATTGAACAAGACAAGGACTGTGCATACAAGACAAACTGGCTCTGCCAGATGAGGGAAAGTGACAACTCCTTCTCTCTCTTTCTTACCCCAATATGTGACTTCCTCTTGTCTCTTATCCCAACGTCTCTCCATTATATTTAAATCATTTCTGAGCCTCAGGACATTCTAGACAAGATATTATGCAAGCTGGCTCCATTTTTTGCCTTCCACACTAAGTTAGGTCGAGATTAAAGGTAACTGACCAGAATACTCCTCTTGATCTCTTTCTCTTATCCTTGCCATTCATTTTTTCGTGTCAACTCGACATTATATATATCGAGGTTGAAACACTAAAAAGGTTAAAAAGCCTAAATGAATACCAGAAAGGATTAACTAGAGTTGATGAACAACATCTGAAGTCAAGGTCGATATTAGAGGTGAAAGCTGCTAGGTTCGAAATGTCTTTTTTTTGCTCTTACTCGCCTCCCTTTTATCCTCCTATTTTTCTCATTTTCGTTGGTGATAATCTCGGAGTCTGTTTGACTCGATCTACATTGTCGACTTAGAACTTAGACCATCTCCAATGGTTTACTTTGTTTTTTCCTTAAAAATAAAGTAATTCTATAATAGAGTTATGTTTTACTCCAATGATACTCTATTTTAGAATAAAAATAGAATGATGAACAAAAAATAAATGGATTACTCAATATATAGAGTAAGCCCATTTTTACTCCATTATTGAGTGAGAAATAGAATACCATTGCAGCATTTTTACTTTAAACTCTATTTTAGAGCAAAAATTAGAGTGAAGTTGAAGATATCCTTACCTTGAGTCGTGGAGTTGGAGATATCCTTACCTTGAGTCGTGGAGTTGGAGATATCCTTACCTTGAGTCGAGCTCGATGGTGGGACTGACCCATGGATCCTATTCTAGCGATCGACTATTGGCCCCAACAAGTTCTTTGTGTCCGTTTCTCTTTGGACTCTTAAGTGTGTGTGGTTCACATGTGGTCAAAATCATGAAGCTAAGAGTGTTTTGAGTGATTCAATACTCTTAACTATTCATCTCTAGCATTCCACCTTTAGAAAGTAAAAACTTAGGGGGTTACTGGAACAAGATTTCGTATGAAATCTAAGAATTTTAAAAATGGAAAGATTTCTAAAAGTTAAATCAACTTAACAAATACTCTAAATAGACTTAGGAAATTCTCATAACTGATTTTCATAGATCTGCATACATTTTTAGAAAACTCTTATTTTAAGTTAATATATTAAAGTCTTTCTATGAAATTTCCAAACGTTAAACATCATTACATTATATATCATTGACTAATTGACATTGCAATACAATTTTCTTTTTGATCGTGAGATTTATACGACTAATGATATCATAGGCCCTTGGTTACATATTGATTATGTGTTTGTGTTTGTCTGTGTCTCTCTATTTGTGTGTTCAAAGGGCTCCCTAGAGATTTTCTGTAGATTGGATTTGCCTAATGATTGTGTGTGTTTTTAAGAATCTGGATCAGTTTAGGATGGACTGAGATCATTCAATGACACAACACGTACACCATAAATCTCCACCACAATATATCTTTTCATATCAACAAGTACATGTATATTAATGAATGAAGGACTAGTGGGAACTTAGAAGAATAGATTTATACCTGCAAGTTACTTTTCATAGTTTCTCATATGTAAATCATTGCTTATTATCATACCTTTTGGTTCTGTTTGGATTAAGTGGACTGCCATCACTCAAAAACTGTATCATTTGTAAGTATCTACGTCTTATTCCACATGAATCACAAGAATCATTTGAGACGTCTGGTGTGCGGAAGTGATTGGAACCCTTTTTACTAACCGTATTTGTTTACGGTACCAAGAGCTCATTTGAGTTACAATTGTATAGATCTCCCGAGCTCACCTCATTTACAGATCTTGATTGCACAGTTCGTTGGCTATGTGTTGATCCCAGAATCAAACCAATCTTCATTTATGAGGGCCTTTAGCTGGAACTGTCGAGAGATTAAGAGTGACCTTGCAATTCGACGACTTCAGGAGATGTACCAGAAGTATTTCCTAGGAATTCTATTCCTTTCAGAGACAAAAAAAACAGTGTTACAAAACATCCAAGTGGATTAAGGTTATGATCAATTGTTTACCGTTGAGCCAGTTAGTCAAAATGGAGGACTACCATTGTTTTCTGTGGACGATTAGCAAATCCAGGAATATGATATTTGATGTTGAAGCAGTCACTGATGAAATAAAATTTTATATGACTTTTGTTTATGGAGATCCTGTTACAGAGAGAAGAGAACAAGTATGGGAACATCTTATACGTTTTTTCACAACAAGAAATGGACTATGGTTCATGATTTATGACTTAGATGAGATTACAAGGCACAACGAAAAGGAGGGTGGCTGAAGACGCTCATAAAGTTCTTTCTTACCTTAATAACATATGCTGAATGATTGTGGGATGCTAGACTTGACATTCTGGAAATATGATGTCTTGCATAGAAAATGAGGAAGATCGACTTTCAGATGTAACCTAGATCGAGCCAGAGGGAACGAAGACATGCATGAATCATTCCCACACTCTAGATTCTAGTACCTACATATGTGAAGATTGGATCATCGTCTGGTCCTAAGAAACATCCTTGTTAAACCAATTAGGGCAAAAAAAAATCAAATTTGACAAGTGATGGTTGGATAGTGAGGAGATAAGACAAGTGATCTTAGAGGCATGAAACTCTTTTGAGCTCCAAATGATGCAAATATTATGGATCATATATCAAGTTGTCGCAGAGCTTTGAGTCAGTGGAGAAGAAAAAATGATTTGAACTCGCAAAATCAAGTGGAGAAAATTAAAGATAAAGTGGAGGCATTGTATGTGAATGATGAAGCGTTTTCTGAGGAGTTTGCGGCTGATCAAAAAAACTATAGGATGGTCTTAAAGCGGAGGAAATGTTCTGGAAGCAGAAAAGTATAGTACTTTCGATGCGCAAAAGGGATACGAAGTTGAAGTTCTTACATGCATTAACAAAGCAGAAACTAACAAAGAATCGTATTACGAGGTTAATGGACGGATCAATAAATATGGTGGAGGATAAGGAGGGACTAATAGCCATTGCTACTAGTTAATTCTGGAATATTTCAAGACATCAAACCCGAAGAGATAGAAGAAGCATTACCAAAAATTGATAAGACTATCACATATTCAATTAACAAGGATCTTACACCACCTGCTATAGAATGAGAAGCGAAACTTGCTCTTTTTGCAATGCATTCGAAGAAAGCTCTTGTCCCAGATGGAGTTACAACATCGTTTTATCAGAAGTCTAGGATATTGTGAAGAGAGATCTTCACTGTTTAGTTAATGAGTTTCTTTTTAATTGGATTATTGCGGATGAATTGAACGACACTAGCATTGTATCAGAGAGGAGTGCGCCAAGAAGATCCTGTATCTCCTTTCACTACAAAAAGGATCATAATACATCACTAAATCATGTGGAGAATCAATGGAATGTGTGTGTCACATGCTAGTCCCCCGGAGTCCCACCTTCTTTTCGCTAATGATACATAACATTTTCTTTTAGAAGACGGAGTATGTGAATATGATGAACTAATGAAAGCTATTAGGATTTATGGAAAGGCATCAGGCTAGTGTATTAATTTTGAAGTCTTTTATACTCTTTGATATGAAAGTGCATGCAAATATAACGCAAACGATCAAAATCTCTTGGGAATTGATAATGAAGGAGGGATAGGAATCTACTTAGGAATTTCAGAGGATATAAGTGGATCTAAGAGTAAAATATTTGTGTTTCTAAAAGATAGATTGAAATATAGATTTAATAGATGGTATGGACGGTGATTATCGAGAGAAGGGAAGCATATCTTGTTAAAATCAATTTCATTAGCCCTTCCAACCTATGTGATTGTTAATTTTCTGCTTCCGTTGGCTATTTGCGAAAATCTAGCAAGTGGCATTCTTAGATTTTGGTGGAGCTCAAATCCACCTAAGAGAGGGATACCTTGGGAAAAAATGGGAGAAACTTTGTAATTCAAAAGAGGAAGGTGGTCTACGTTTTGGTATAATTCATGACTTTAATTTGGCTTTGCTGTCAAAACCATTATGGCTTTGATATAATTTCCAGATTATCTTCTTGCAAGGGTATTGGAGGAAAGTACTATTGATAGACTTAGTTCACCTTTTTGATCAAGTGCTATTGATAGCCCTTCTTATGGTTGGGCAAGTTTATTGGCAGCAAGAAAATTTCTGGCATTAAGGATCAGACATACGGTACGTGCAGGTTTTGAGATTAGAGCCTGGGAAAATCCATGGGTTCCGAGTGTTCCGGCGAGGAATATTAGATTGTGTGTCCTGGTAGTTCATCCTCGGATGACAGTGAGTGATCACATTCATAGAGTACTTAAATGGTGGGATGTGGAGATGTTGGAGTATATTTTAGCACCAGATGATATACAACTGATTCATAGTTTCGCTGTAAGCCAATCCACTCAAGGTAGTAAGTTTTGTTGGAGCTATACAAAAAGTTGGAATACACCTTAAATCAAGATATTGGATTGGTATAGGAATATCCTAAATGCTGAATCTAAGGTAATTTTAACTGAGCTCAATATCACTAAGATTTAAATCAATGCTCCTTAGAAGTCTCATCATTTTTATGGCAGATTGTAATAGGACATCTATCAATAACAGAAAATTTAACTTATCACCATATGTCATGTGGTAATCACTGTCCCTGATGTGGGAAGGTTGTTAAATCGATAAACCATGCCATTATTGAGTGTCTCCCCAGCTTTACAAACCAAGGCATTGTTTTTTACACCATCATGCCAATTGATTTCCTGGTTTCTAGTGTCTACACTAATATGGATTATTTGTTCTGGATGAAAAATGATATTGAAGAACCGGAGTTGGAAAAAAAATTTTATCCATGAATTATATGGTATCTATGGAAAATGAGAAACTATAAATTGTTTAGAAGAATCACAAGACATCCCATAGAATTTTTTAAGGCATGCAGAGGGTGAATGTCAAGCATGATTTGAAGCAAATGGAAAGACAACAGTGGAGGCCCTATCATTATATAATCCAATGGCTGCTCAACTCGTATGCTTTCAGAATATTTGTTTGATTGATGGATCATGAACTCTTAAATTACATTTTAGTGGATTTGGCTGGGTTTAGAAATATTTTCTGAACATGATCAATTTTTGGAGATATAGAATCAAACAATGTGTATCTCATCACTTCATACGGAGTGGGTTATGGCATGTATGTTACAATTCTCAACGTGCCAACATTTTGGAACGGATTACAAGGATCTGAACTCAATGATTCAAGATCGGACAACATGGCCAAGATTTTTCACGAATCGAAGGATTTAGTTGTTTTAAAGGAAAGATTTCAAGATTGTCTACTTTCGTTAAGAGAAAAATAGGATGGCAAATTCACTAGCTAAGATGGCACGAAGTTTTCATATAGAGCTGGTTTTTATTGGTTGTTTTATTCTCGTTTGCCTTCCTAGAACACTTGAAGTTTGAGTAATTAAATAGCAATTTGATGTCAAAAAACTATCTACAGCCGGAACTTTTGAAGAAATAAATTTTTGGGAAGTTTTAAATGGTACAAAATAAAAATGTTTTTTAATAATTATTATAAAATTTCAATAACTACTATCACACACAAATACAACATTTGCGAGTATTATTAGACAAATTAATTAATTTTAAAATGAAGCAACTATAACAGTTTTTTGTTATAATGAATTTGGTTATGTAAAAAAATAATAGGTTGCAAAAAACTCTCAAACAAAATCCAAAACGGAAATGAACTTTCTACAAAAGTACGTTCATATTATGAAAATCACAAAATGGAAACTAACATCACACAAACTATATTTCTATATTAAGTCGATTGCGTCTTTATTACCATATGGGGAAGGAGTTTGCAAACAAATACAACAAATGAAGATAAATGTAAGCAAACGGCTACCCCCGCTTCAGTTGTTTTTTCCTCTATTTTATCTCCCAACAAACTAACCAAAGCGTATTAAATAACGATTAAACAATTTAGAAAAATTGTACTAATAAAAGCCAGAAGTTACAAGACTTGAGATAAGAAAACACAAATAAGAGTTAAGAAGCAATAACTCAAAAATCCATGATGAGGATGAATCCCAAAATCCTAGTTACAAATCTTATCATCCTCCTCCTTGTACAAATCTCATACTTATCAGTAGTTGTAAACTCCTTAGAAGCGTACCACAAACAGTACAACAGATCAGAGTTTAGGGTTCTGCCAAATACGGTTGTACGGATCGTCATCTACAATGATCTGTTTGGTCTAAAGAATAATGGAAATGCAGGTTTTATATGCTCAAACGGTAATGCTGTGTGGAGAAAAAGCAAACCAGGAGACCGGTACGTTGTGGTCCAATTCAAGTACGACGGTAAGAGGAGGCAAGCTTCCACGCATTGTCATCTCCGGTCCAGATTGGGATTTGTGAATTTCCCAGTTTATATCAATTCAGACACATCTGCTTATTGTTACCCTAGCTACGTATGTGGCTACTCAGTTCGAAAAGATGGGGTTTATTACAAGCCTGAGAGGAAGCTTTATCCATGGACGAGGCAGAAGTAAGGTTATACATGTACAAATGATGATGATGCCGATGTATCATGCATGTGTGCGTTGAAACTTGTAGGTGTAATCATGTTAAGAATTTTTTTATAGTTTCTTCTTTTTCATAACATAGAACTTAGTTAACAAACTGAGTATTTTGTAAGATTTGCCAATTGATTAGGAAAACAAATTGAAGTATAGTTAACAGAAAGAGAGATACCCGCATCTAACGAATCACAAAATCCTTTTGGTTTTAATTTTAAAAAAAAAAAATTTGGCTAAACGATGCATATTGAAAAATGATTTGTGCTAACATACCTTCGATCGTAAAACTTATCATGGTATATCTTAATATAATTATAATCTGGAATTAATCTTCTAATTAATTAAGTTCACCTTTTAATATAGTTTTCTTTTTATTATATTAGTAAATCAATCTAATTTTTACTAGAATAAATAAAAGGGCAAATCTCTCAAATAACAATTTTTAAAGTTTTTGTTACAAAAATAATTTTCAAAAACAAAAATGATCAAATTAGTTTTTAAAAATTAATATTTTTTTTTTTATTTTTTCAATTTTAAACTTTATCCTTAAAACTCCACCCCATAACTCTAAACCCTAAATCTAAATTAATTAAGGTATAAATATATATTTACACCCTTTAATAAATATTATTTTGATCATTTTTTCTTTAAAATTTATTTTTGTGACAAAAAAAAAATTTTTTTAGATCTATCTTAAGCTATTCCTCTAAATAAAATCATAAAATCTAATTCTTTATAACAAAAAAAAACTCAAATCCCGATTCTTCCAATTAATTTTCTTTCGCCTAGAAACCCATCAAGCAACTTCGCTTTCTTCTCCTGTGAAAATCTTCAGCATAGTCGCATCTACCTATTTCTCTTCCTAGTAATCTTTTATATTTCTATATGAGTTTCTCCTTCATCGTCTTTCTCTTCCTAATACTCCCCTTGTGGAGTTACACAACACTTTGCTCCTTCTCTGGTTTTATTTTCGGCATTTTCTTGCCGCTTGATCCTCTTTAATTTTTTAAACCTCTTCAAACTCATTGACCCTCTTTATTCGTATGGGTTTTGTTATTCTCGTAAGGTAAGTTTCATTCATATATTATCTTTTAATTGTTGATTCATATTTTAGTTTGTTGTACTTATGATATGTGATTTTATAATGAAAAAGATTTTTAAATTAGAGAATGTCTTACAATAGAACCGCATGTCTGATACAGCTCTGGATAGGTTGTCTGTTCCTTGGATCACTTGAAGGTGAAATGATTTGATGGACTTCACTCAAGAATTATGGACTGTTCGGGAATTGTTTTGTTACTCTTAAGGCTCAAGTTCACCTTGTTTAATGTCTCAGATGATCACTAATAGAGTTTCCTCTCCCTGTGAATGAGGTCTTCACAAAGAGCAATGATAAGAAAGTCTCCTTATAGACGATTTGATTGAGCCAAAGCTTAATTTTACTGATGAATGGTTAATGATAAGAAACAAGAAAATGGCATCCTAAGCTAAAAACCCCTAAACCAAAACCAAGTCGGTTTAATAAAAATCATATCCTAATTGTATTGCTAATTGGTTTAAGATAAATAAATTTAATCCTAGTTGGTTTATACTTAATAAAAACTTCAATACATTAAAATTAAAGTCCATGGAAAAATAAAACGTGGATAAACAAGAGATGGACCATTGTGGATGATCATTTATCTTCATGGGCTGATAAGATCCTTTTTCAACCATGTCTTCATTGGGCTTGTTCCATGTCAATCCAGGTCCGATCAAGTTTCTCATTAAGCTCATAGGATGATGAAAATGCTCCTGATGTTCCATTCAAGCTTTGGTTCGTCATCTTCCATCTCAACCCAATTCTCAGCCAGTCGGTTTGACCGGTCCATTTCTCGACCATTCCAGATCGCCCATTTCTTGTCCAACTGACTTCCTTCCATCCATTTCATGGTCAATCAGGTTGCATACTAATCGTCCATGTTGGCCCATAGTCATTTCAAGTGTGATAAAGGCCTCATCAAGGCTAATAGCCTTTTCTCGGTCCAATACCTCATGAATCAGGTTAATAAGCTCTCCAGTAAGCCCATTACACTTTGCTTAATCCCATTTCATCCAACTAGGACGTGCTAGATTCCAGCGTCTATCTGGTTCTTCCTTGATCTTCAATCCCTTGAAGTCGAGGCTGATCAAGGCTGCATCATTCGCTCCTCCTTTAAAAAGATTTATCCTCAAATTTGAACCTTCTAGATGATCAAACTCATCCATAACCTGCTTCCCATGCACTTATCTGAATCTCAGCATGAAAAATATACCTTCCAGGCTGTAATACAAGGTATTGCAACCCCTCTTCATGCCACAATAACTGCTTGGAACTTTGCTCAATACCAGTAACTACTAAGGCAGATGAATCCTCCACTTTGTTGAGTTTGAAGCTTAATTCATCTCTGCTATTTGATCCAGCACACGACCTACTCATGTACATGTTACCATGAACTCTCAGCTTAGTCTTCTTCTGTCAGTCCGTGTAAAGCAACTTCCATACTCTTTTTGAGTTTTGGATCTTCTCTGACCATTCCAAACCCTTCCACTAGCCTTCTCGGTTTGTACTGATCAGCTTTGGGACTAACGATGGCCATGCTATCTCCTGACATTCCTCTCTTTTCATAGAAGCTGTTTTGGTTCACACCATCCTCTCCCTTCAAAAGTATTTAATCTCAAATCATGTTCTTCAAGGTTATTTGAACAGTATAAGCTCGAATTCTTGGTAGCTGCTCTTTAGACCAGGGTGTTGCTACTGTATCTATGCACACATGTCCCTTCTCCTGGTTCAAAGACAAGGGTTTGAAGCCCCTTAATAAACTTCAGATTGCCCACAATACTTTCTTGAATCCATACACAAGGATTGATTAGCAAATCGCAAGAAACAAATTTCATGATATCATCTTCTTCAACAAAAGTTAAACATGCCAAGTTTTTTGGTTTAGGTGATCCATCAAGTACTACCTCCTCAACCTTAGTTAACTCACAACCGTGGTTACTCAAAGCTGGTTGGTTTTTCTCTTGTTTCAACTGATCAGACAAGCTATCTTCTTGACAATGAATAACCGGTTCTGGTTCAGTCTCTTTCTCCTCTCCTTTGGTTGCGATTGATGACTCCACTTTTCCAGGTTTAAGCCATGTATTAAATCCTTTATTAAGTGACATATCAAAGAACATTTGCATCTTCTCAGCCTGTTTTGGTCGTGGTTGAGCATCAGGTTGTCTAGCTTCTTAATGCGGCTTTAGATCAGGAGAATGTTTTCTCCAACTATCGAGTTTTGTTGGTTCAATTATTATCAAACCCTGGAATGCTTGAGTCAACTCTCTACTGAGGTCATCTAGGAATTTTTGGCTATCCAGATAAGCCAAGTATTACTTTCCCTTTTCTTCCTGGATGAATTGATGTTTGTATGTCTTTTCTTTATGTTTGTATGTTTAGCCGCCTGGTGTTTGTATGTCTTTTCTTTCTTTCTTTTTACTGACTTGTACTTTCCTAGTGAGCTCACTGAGCACCGGTTACTCTCTTGTTGTATCTCCACCTTTTTATCCAATCGAACCCTATTTAGTCTAATAAAACGTCCTCAGGAATAACCCACCGACAAGTTCCCTCCCTCTTTCTGGACGTACCAAACTCGGTTCAAACAGTTGGCGCCAATCGTGGGGCATACTGAAGCAACGTACCAACATGACTGACGATTCTACCGCTTTCGGCGAAAGACCGGAACTGACTTCTACAGCTGCACCACCCTCTGTGACGGATTTTATGGATACCGTCATGGCGCGACTCCTGCAGCAGGAAGAAGTCCAAAAAGCCACAAACGCGCAACTCACCACGCTTGTCGCCGCTCTCGTCGCTCCCGCGAGCAACCCAGCAACCGTCTGCCGGAGACTCTTTAACAGCGACAACATAGTTCAATCAGAGGCACCTGCAAGCGACAACCCCATACACCCAACTACCGGTGAAGCTGCTCAGTTTCCTGCCACGCAAAATCACGGCGGTCAAGACCTACAGACGATCCGGGAATAGCATAACTAAAATAGCTGCTCCTGGACATCAACTCCAAAATCCACCGAGTCATGTGCTCTGCGCCGAAAATCAACAGAGTCCTTGTCGTGACGCTCAGAACCCCCTTTTCGACAAGGATCAGCGATGCGCATCTCCGGCCTACGGACAAAATCCGCTTACCAAATTTCCGCAGTGACTCCGACCCCGCAGAGCACATCAGAGCGTTCTACATCACCCTCGCACGAGCCAACTTCTCCGACGCTGAGAAGGATGCCAGGTCCTATCATCTTTTTGTTGAAAGTCTCGACGGATCGGCTCTCAACTGGTTCTGCTGACTACCCGATAATTCAATCGATGGTTTCCACGACCCATCAATGGCATTCCTGAAGCATTTCATCATGTTCACCAGTCAGGGGGCAACCGCATCATACTTATGCAAACTATCCTAGTCACCCGGACAGACGCTCCACGACTTTATGGAGAAGTTCAAAGATGTTGTGTCGAAGGTTAATGTTCCCGATACAATAGCTATTGACGCTCTGATGAACACTCACTATGTACACTCCAAGTTCCGTGATGACCTTTATCGCAACCCAATGACTTCCTTATAGGATGTCATAGCTCGTTAAAATAATTTCATTCGAATGGAGGAAGATACTCGGGCGATCATTACCAAACAAAACGCCTTGAAGCCCACAACGGGAAAAAACTTGGATGTGCGACATGAACCATGACAGCATGCATCTGGCGACAAAATGAACGCGAAGAAGGGTTTCCTTTATGTTTTCAACGAAGAGGAGTTCCCAGAATCAGCAATGGTTGTTTTAGGAAAACGATGGAACCATTGGCCCCAATTGACATAGAACAAAGATAGCGACAGAAAACCCGAGGCCCCAGTTGGGTCCTCCAACGCCCTCGATCTGACTAAGTTCTGCGAGTATCACCAGATGAAGGGGCACGACATACGCGAGTGCAAACAGATGCATGAGGTGCTTTTGATGTCTTTCACTAACGGCACGGCAAGAGTACAGCCCCACAAGCCCAAACCAAAGAACGCAAAAAATTGGAGCAAGAACAAAGATAAAAAAGCTCAGAAGCAGCAAGCTAGAGCGTTCAGGAATGAGTCCGACACCTCGGGCAAGAACAAAGAGAAAAAAAGCTCAGGAGCAGCAAGCTAGAGCGTTCATGAACGAGTCCGACACCTCGGGGGGGGGGGGGAAGCGGGTCAGAAGAACAAAGAAAAGAAATATACGTCTGCCGACAAGGAATAACCCCGCCACCGGCGACGCGTCCAAGTAATCCTTTCCCGCTGAAATGCCTCCACAGACGATGATTCTAATTCTAAACCAGAAGACCTGCATATCCAAATAATCGACCAACAGCCAAACCAGTTGGCTCTCGAAGTACGACTGCGGACCTAAGGGATCACCTGAAGCGAAAAGTCATGACCGATCGAGACGTTTCTGCCGATATACCGGATTTTCGAGATACGATTGAGATGTCAAAAGCTAGGGAAGCTATAAAAGTGGACATTACAGAAGGTTGCAACGAAATACCCGACAACACCGACTTCCGCAGAAAGCTCAACTCCAAGGTCGACGATCTCAGGATCAAGATCAACCGTGCAAAATCTTCTGACCTCCGGCTAAAAGCTCCAGAAATTAAGGTCTCACCAAGAACCGATCAACCCCGGCAAGGACTCAGTACCCAACTGGCGCACCCAGATCCAGCAGAAACGAACCTAGCAACCGTCAAAGTTGAACATGATCATCGGTGGTTCTCCCCCATGCGGTGACTCGGTTCATTATGTGAAGGATTACCGACATGCGACCACCTCTCAAAAATGGCCATCCAGACCGGGAAACGATCCTCAGATCACGTTCTCTCCCGAAGACGGAGTTGGTGTTCATATGACGCATAACGATCCACTTCTCGTCGAACTTGGGATCGGGGGTTGTGAGGTAGCCAAAGTCCTGATCGACACGGGTAGTTCAGTCGACCTAATCTTTACAAAATACACTCGAAAAATGGGAGTTGATGTCCGCAAAGTGAAACCCTCCTCTCGAACACTGACTGGCTTCAATGGATCATCTGAAGAGATGTTGGGAACGATTCGACTCCTAGTATACGTAAACGAGGTAACAAAGCCGGTCAAATTTTCTGTTATCGGTACCAAAGCACCATACTATGTCATCCTCGGAACCCCGTGGTTATATTCTATGAGGGCTAGCTCATCGACTTACCATCGGTGTGTCAAGTTCCCGGGGTCCGATGGCCCGATTCAAACTCTTTGTGGTGACCCACAAGTGGCTCACGATCTTTTACTCGAAACGTTCAAACTCCAACAGTCGTCGTCCCACGTTAACTCCATTTCAAACTCGATTCATAAAGTATACCCGTAGAAGGAAGAAGTCCTCAATGTATCAATTGACAACAATGATCCGAGAAAGGTTGTAGGCATCAGTGCTTATCTCTATGAGGAAATGCAAAACAAGATTGTTTCGTTCCTCCGCCAGAACGCATCCACGTTCACCTGGACCATATCCGATATGAATGGCATTGATCTGGGTGTCACCACTCATGAGCTAAATGTCGACCCGACATTTAAACCTATTTGGCAGAAATGAAGTAAACTTGGCCACAAATGATCCAAAGCGGTTTACGAAGAAGTCAATGGTTTGCTTAGCGTTGGGTCTATCACGGAAGTACGATACCCAGAATGGTTGGCCAACCCAGTGGTAATTAAAAAGAAGAACGGCAAATGGAGTGTCTGCGTCGATTTCACCAACTTAAACAAAGCATGCCCGAAGGACAGCTTTCGGATCCCGCACATTGACTGACTGGTCGAATCTACTGTGGGAAACAAACTATTGACGTTCATGGATGCCTTTTCCGGTTACAATCAAATAGCTATCCACCCCGACGATCGTGAAAAGCAGCATTCATCGCGGACCAAGGGACCTATTGCTATAAAGTAATGCCCTTCAGTCTCAAAAACGCTGGTGTGACATATCAAAGGCTTGTAAATTGGATGTTTGCCGACAAACTCGGAAAGACGATGGAAGTTTATATCGATAACATGCTTGTTAATTCGCTTCATGCCGCCGACCATCTAGATCACCTGCAAGGTTGCTTTAAGACGCTCAATGAGTACGATATGAAACTTAATCCAGCCAAATGCACCTTTGGAGTCACATCAGGTGAGTTTCTCGGCTACATCATGACGCGGCGGGGAATCGAAGTGAATCCCAAGCAGATTTCAGCCATACTAGATCTTCCGAGTCCAAAGAACAGTCGAGAAGTCCAACGGCTAATTGGCCAAATTGCCGCACTCAATCGGTTTATCTCCAGGTTCACTGACAAATGTCTCTCGTTCTATGATCTCCTCCGACGAAATAAGAGGTTCGTCTCGGACGAGAAATGCAAGGAAGCCTTCACGCAAATCAGGCTGTATCTCACAACGCATCTTGTCCTATCCAAGCCAGAGAACGAGGACATCATGTCATTGTACATCGCTGTATCTTCAACCACAATCAGTAGCATCATGATCCGAGAAGACATGGGCGAGCAGAAGCCTATCTTCTACACGAGTAAACGTATGACGGACGTAGAGACTCGTTAACCAAATCTCGAGAAGATGGCCCTTGCTGTCATCACGTCTGCCAGAAAACTAAGGCCCTACTCTCAGTCTCACATCATCAAAGTCTTAAGCTCTCAACCCCTCAGAACGGTCATGCAAAACACGAACCAGTCATGACGACTATCCAAATGGGCAATCGAGCTCAGTGAGCACGACATAACTTACAAGAATCGCACCACAGCAAAGTGTCAGGTTTTGGCCGATTTCTTGATCGAGCTCTCCCCAGAACTGGAGAAGGACCTAATTTTGCCTAACCCAAACTGGATCTTGCACGTCGATGGATCCTCTACGAACAAAGGTTCAGGGGCTGGTGTCCAGCTGCAATCACCAAAAGGTGAGCTAATCAGACAGTCATTCAGTTTTGGTTTCCCGACATCCAACAACGAAGCCGAATATGAGTCGCTCATCGCCGGGCTCCACTTAGCCAAATCCATCAAAGCTAAACGACTTAGCGCTTACTGCGACTCACAACTAGTCATGAGCCAATTCAGCGGCGACTACGATGCCAGGAACGACGGGATGGACGCATGTCTCAAGCTCATGCAAAGTCTCACCAAAGATTTTGAATTCTTCGAACTCGTCAAAGTTCCCCACAGAGAAAATGTCTGCGCTGACGCCCTCTCTGCACTCGGAATTAAACTCCAAGACCAGGTCAAGCGGACGATCCCAATACACCGGATCAACGAACCAAGCATTTCTCTGGCTCGAGATGAAGTACTTCTCATCGCCACGATCTCTGACCGAACTGACATGGACTTGGACCCTGAACATGAAGATTCCCCAACGTGAGAAGAGCAACCCGTCCCACACTGGCGTACAAAACTGATCAATTACCTCGGAGATGACACACTACCTTCTGATAAGTGGGTCGCGCGCCGCCTAAAAGCACGTAGCTCCCACTATGTCATCATCTACAGAGATCTTTACCGCTACACTGCGAACAAGGTTCTCGTAAAGTGCATCCACAGAGAAGAAACCCGACTGTTATGGCTGAAACACATGAAGGAAATACAGGAAACTACATGGGCGGACACCCATTGGCTTTGAAAATCAAAAGCCTTGGCTTCTTCTGGCCTACCATGAACTCCGACTGCCAAAACTATTCTCAAAGCTGCGACTGGTGTCAACGACACGCACCGACGATACATTTTTCAACAGAATCCTTGCGTACCATGAAGGCACCATACCCATTCATGCGATGGGGCATGGATATAATCGGTCCAATGCCAAGTTCGCGACAGCGACGCTTCGTCCTCACTGATTATTTCACCAAGGGGGTCAAAGCAGAGTATTTTGTCGCAGTAACAGACACCGAAGTTCAGGTGTTTGTGTGGAAACAATATCATAAGCCGGCGCGGACTCCCCTACGAGATCGTCACCGATCACGGGTCATAGTTCATATCGAATTAAATTCCGCAAGTTTCACGACAGATAGATGATTCATCTGAACACTTCCACTCTGCGTTATCCTCAAAGCAACGGCCACGCTGAAGCGACAAACAAGACGATCATCGACGGCATCAAAAATTCTCTCAACTTGAAAAAGGGGAGATGCGCCGACGAACTACATGGGGTGCTTCGGTCGCACAAAACGACGCTGAGAGGAGCAACTAAGAGCACGCCGTTCTCACTAGCTTACGGAGTCGAGGCCATGCCACCCCCCCCCCCCCCCCCCGCAGAAGTAAACGCGACCAGCCTACGCCGATCCACAATGCCGCAACACGTTGAACTAAATCACGACATGCTGCTATATGCACTAGACGCGCTCTAAGAGAAACGCGACCAAGCCAGGCTCCGTATCCAGAACTACCAAAACCAAATCGAGAGCTACTATAACAAGAAAGTCAAATCTCGACCCCTAGAACTCGGTGACTTAGTTCTTCGAAGAGTCTTCGAAAACACCAAGGATTGGAAGGTCGGTAAGCTCGTCACCAATTGGGAAGGTCTGTATAAAATCACCCAAGTCGTCAAACCTAGGGTCTATCGATTACAAACATCTACCGACGAAGCCATCTCGAGAACATGGAAATCCATGCATCTTAAGCGTTTCTACTCGTAGAACCACCACGTCAAGACGAATAAGACGAGTAAATGACCTAGGGTCACTTTTACTCAAAAAAAAAACCAAGTAAATGTGCCCATTAAGCCACTTTTACTCGCCGAGCAGATGCACTTTCGAAGACACTTCTGCTCGGTCAAACCGAACTACAAATGGCTTGATCCCCTCTCAGGGTATGTAGGCAGCCCTTCATCGGGTCCAACTATAACAAAAATGCGCCCATTAAGACACTTTTACTCGCCGAGCAGATGCACTCTTCAAGACCCTTCTACTCGGTCAAACCGAACTACGAATGGCTTGATCCCCTCTCAGAGTAAGTAGGCAGCCCTTCGCCGGGTCCAGCTATAACAAAAAAACAAGACCACCTCCGACAAGGATGAGTAGGGGGACCTCACCGCCACTTTTACTCCCCACAACGGTCTGCGTCCCAGGAATTCTTCGATGCCAACGACCAACCAACGCGTAATTTTCCAAGCTTTGGATCACGTACTGGTACCTCTACCCAACAAACGAATATGTCCTGATCAGACATGTGTTCGAGGGTTCCGGCTAGGTCGACTTACGGCTAGCTGAGTCAATATTTTTCCTTTATGTAAAATTACTCATAATGCAGAATTACTTTAATGCATAAGGAAAACAATTATTATCTGATACGAGCAGTTCGATAATCTCCGTCAACGAATGATAAAATAGATTACTTCGTAACTAGGACTCCCTCTCGAAAAGGTTCTAAGTCCTAACCGCGGCTTACCAGAACTTATTGTTTGATAATCCCTATCGACCAAAGACTAAATGAATTACTTCAAACTTTTTGATAATTCTCACCGACAGACGACTAAGCTGATTACTTCGAACATAATCTAAGATTTAAACATCCTAAGTTTTGACTAATCGATAATCCATGTCAGTAAAACGATTAAAACAAATTACTTCAAAAAAAAACATTTTTGATAATTCTTGTCGACAAACGATCAGGACCCGAGGGTCAACTCAAGCAGTTCCTTTTAAAAGAAAAAAAGAAAAGGAAAGATAGATCCTACAAGAGTCTCGAAGGACCAGGAAATACATTGTTCATAAAAAATGAGAAAAAACAACGACGAAGATCAGCCTTCAGCTCCCGGTGAAACACCGCCCTCAGCTAGGGCCCCCTGCTCGTGAGGAACTTTGGACTCACTAGATGGAAGGGACGTCGAATCGATACTCTAACACTCCTCGGATTCACCCCCATAGGTCTGGCCTTGTCGCTCTCCAGCGGCCCACCTTTTTCGTCACTAGAATCTCCAAAGCCTTACAGCCCTTCTTACTCATCTTCTGAACCATCAGACACGGATACCATGTCCTTCTTCCCGTCCCGCCAGTCGTGCCCAAGCCTTCATCAGCTGTTGGCTCCTTAGCACTGCTACCTGATTGATCGCCGAGATATTGGCTCAGGGCTTGAAGAGTGGCAGCTGTTCCAGCATCGATCAGTCACGCGTTCGACCCGTACGTATCAAGTTCAGCGAGAGAGCCCTTGCCAAGCCTAGCATCCAGAGTGACAAGGAGATCCTTTTTCAGTAACTTAGACTCCAGAACAAGTGGAGATAGCAAGAGATCTTCCTCCATGAGAGGCCCGACGTCCAGATGAATGACCTCCGCCTTCCACTTTTTCTCCTCGGATTGGAAGAAATCGATCCTCTCCTGTGAGACGTCATCCCCCCTCTCTTCAGCATCTGAAGGCACTTTTTCATCCCAAAATCCTAGCTATAGTAGCATCGCGCATCGTCGTAGGGACCGAAACTAGCCTCCCGATCACGGATGTAATCATACCGACGAATAGCCTTGGCCGTCATGGCGGCATGCACTCTTGCCCGCTCGTAAGTGACCTCAAAGCTCCAAGTGTCCCTGAGGCGAGCAACCTCCCTCGCATGCTTCTCAGAAACTTCGGCCTTCTCCTTCTCGAGCCCAGCCTTCTCCAATTCGAGGGTCGCCTTCTCCTTCTCGAGGTCCTCCATCTCAGCCTAAACAGCCTCCAGTTTTCCTTCTGCATCATCGGCCCTCTTCGCTTGAGCCTCACTGTGGCTTAGGGACTCATCTCTCTACCGAGTTATCTGCTCGGACACAGTTTTCATCTCTTCCCTCAGCGTAGCCGACACGCCCTCTCAGGCTTGAGAATAACGAAGATCTTTTTATGCCTTTCCGGGGCTGACAAGGAAGACTATAATCCCAATCACATGTACGAGCCGAAAAACAAGTTTCTACTAACGAGACAGTGGAGAGTAAAACATAAAAAACCTGAGAGAAGGAAACCTTACCCTTATCAATGCAATCTAAGGTGCGACAAACCCTCTTCTCACTTATGTCGGGCCAATTCAGATGACCAAGCTCAACCAAGGCTCGAGCGTTTTTAAAATATCGTCTTGGAACGCCAGTCAGGTACGGGTGACTAACTGCACGACAAAAGAAAACGGTCAGACATACACAGTAAAATGTCGACTGAGAACATCGATATACCAATACGCCGGCTCCAAAAGACGCGGAATTTTTCACTCGACGGCTCGAAAAATGCAGTTATGTCGTACTTGATGTAGAAATAGATGTGCTGCCAGTTTGAAGTCTTTTTCGGATGACCCGTGATTATATTGTACTTCGGTGTCATCTTCACAGAGAATATACCATTCTTCATGGGCTTCACTAGCGTTAGCTCTTCGAACGCTCGCACACATAGCGTATGTCGATCTCCGCCACCATCACCAACAACGGAACCATCAAACAGAACAAGTCGTTCAAAAACTGGCAGATGGCAACGACTCGACGAAAAGCATACGACATAACCTGTCAAGGGATCGGGAACCAAATTTTGGTGTTCTTTTGGGAATACGACTCGTAAATGCACTGATATTCGATAGGCGGTGACCAGGGCCGATGTTCCCTTGTCGGTATCAGATATGTTACCCCAACGGCATTACAGTCTCTGAGCAATTTCTCCACGCTCTCGGGAGTCGACTTCATCGGCGCCATTCCTTCCCATGATCGTCTCAGGATATCGACTTGACGCAGCAACTCGAAGTGAATGGCAGAAAGTCTCCCAAAAATCCCCCGACCGAGATAACGAGTCGGGATGGGAGGGGGAGTCTCCACTACTTGTTCCCTTCGAACTTGTCTGGATCGCATGGACCTATGGCGAGCTGGCATGGACCGTTCATCACCGAGCAAGTCCGTCGTGGCGTTTTCATCGTCTTCCCCTTGGATGTCTCTTTCTCCGCGTCTACTACTAGCAGCCTTTGCAACAGACTAAGGCCGTCCCCGTCGGCCAACACATTCGGATGCACCAACTCAAAGTACCCGAGTGGCTCGTTGGCCGTCTCTTCTCGAATAGGACTCGATGCGGTGGATACCACCTTTCCATTTTCCTCCCGACTGAACTTCCCCCACGAACACATCTTTACCGACGCAAAATATATATTCTACAACAAATATAAAGAGAGAAAGAAGAGAGAAGGGACAGAAAAAAGTACATGCGCTTGCGGAGAAGAACATAGAGAAAGAGGGGGGATGCATATTTATTGGAAGAGAGATGGGCGATTCCCAGGGTCTTCATAATTAGGTCTACAAAGGCCTAATTGGGCCTTAACCGCCCACTTTCTCTGCTACTCTTCGACTTTCAATGTAAATGCGAGATGCCCACCTCCCTTGCGACCTTTCAAAATTCCAACCGACAGACGAATCACTTCCTCTCATCACATCTTGTCGACTAACCGACAGACGATCCAACATCTTCGATGCAACTAGACCCTTCGATCCTGTTCGATCATCCGTCAAGAGCGTTATTCACCTGATCTGACGAACCGAAGAGTTTCACCCGAGACGACGAGTACACAGATGATTTTGTTTTGTCGTTCGCCAGTAGACAACCAATTATCGTTGGAACGGGCTGACTCGAGGGCCTTATCCCAATGATTGTCAAAACAAAAACAAAAGACCGACAAAAGCGTCGAGGATCCGACTCCTTGCGCCAGACTTCCTAATTCTGGACCAGGACCTACAAGTTCATTGAGATCGGCTACATCGTACATCAATGAGCTGGGGACTTAATGTAGGAGATGGATTGCATCCCCCTCAAAGGCCCATAAAATAGTCGGCATGGCCCATCAAATTCGGAGTAAATTGGCTCGGCTTACGGCTAGAAGGGCATGGCTCGGCTTACGGCAAGAAGGGCATGGCTTGCACGTGTCTCGCTTTGGACTGCTTTTAGCCTACACGGCCTCTTATTAGCCGATTCGCTAAAACGACTGAAGGACATCCGACCGCTGGTGACGTAATCAACCGGGCCACATGAGTGAAGGCCCATTAGGATGACTCGGCCTAGGGCATTCACCGATGGAAGCTGCCTATAAAAGAAGGGGAGAGGCAAAGAGGAAGAAAAAAAGAAAGAAAAGACATACAGACACCAGGCGGCTAGAATTAGGGTTTTTCATCTTTCATTCTATCGACTTGTACTTTCCCGGCGAGCTAACTGAGCATCGGTTACTCTCCTCTTGTATCTCCATATTTATATCTGATCAAACCCTATTTAGTCTAATACAACGCCTTCAGGAATAACCCACCGATGAGTTTTGTCCCTCTTACTGAACGTACCAAACTCGGTTCAAACAGTTGATACTCTCTTTGAAGCTCATCTTGCTTTTTGATTCTTCTTCTCTCATGCAACAACTCCCCTGTTGCTTTGCCGTCATCCTTCTTGGCATGATTTTTATTGATTCAAAAAGAATACATAGAAGATATGTTGGGTATGTGATAGATCTCGTGATCTTAGATTAAGAAACCAAACCCTAACTTTAAAGAGGCTCTGATACCACTTGATATGAACATGAATAGGTTGTCTGCTCCTTGGATCGTTGGAAGGTGGGTGAAACGATTTGATGGACTTCACTGAAGAACTATGAACTGTTCCGGAGTTTTTTGTTACTCTTAAGGCTCAATTTCACCCTGTTTAATGCCTCCGAGGACACTAATAGAGTTTCCCCTCCCCGTGAATAAGGTGTTCACAAAAAAAATGATAAGAAAGTCTCCTTAGAGAAGATTTACTTGAGCCAAAGCTTAAGTTTATTGATTAATGGTTAATGATACATGGAGGCTCGTGGTTACATAAATAAGAAATAAGAAAATACATCTTAAGCCCATTTCAACCCACTAGGACGTGCCAGAGTCCAGCGTCTATCTTGTTTTTCCTTGATATCCAATCCCTTTAATTTGGGGCTGATAAAGGCTGCATCAATGTTGATCCTTGATACATTCCTTGTGTCATATTCAAGCTTTGAACCAAAATGTAGAGGAAATGTCCTATAAAACTCACTAAAGGGTGGTGCCATGGGTAATCCTTCAACTCCTATGGATCATGTAACATGATGCTACTAGTGTTATACTAGGCCCCATGCTTGCTTATAAAAATTCCAAGAAGGAGAAGATGATGAGATTTCGATGCTAACACACACATAATGACTTCTAAAATATTCAGTCGGTGAATGGCCACACAAGTTTTATGGTTTCCAATTGATAAACCGACTCAATTCTCTGGATATGATGCACAAAGTCGGATCAAAAGAAGTAACAATTTGAATCACCAATTTAAGAAAGAATTTCTCATATAGCAGAAGGTTAAACTTCTACAATATTTCACTTATGCTGTTTATAGATTGGGTTTTTTGGATCCTAGATAATTAGTAAATAAAAAATATTAAAAGCATTTATAGAAAAATAAATTAGAACATTGAAAATTTTGGTCAAAGGCTCTTTTGTATTCTCGGTCAGTAAAAGTTCCTCGCCAACTGACTGTTGGTCGACTCGAGTTCCTTTTGGATCAATAAACAAAAACCGATGGTCGTTCCAAGTCCCTAAATGGGCCGTGGTCGATAAAAATTATGAGTGGGTTAAATTAGAAAAAAAATCTTCTTGTCCTATTTTCCTTCCAATACAAAAGTCCAAAGATTTGGAATTTAAACTTGCTCCTTACTCCTAAGCTTGTGATCCATATTTCAAAGAAGGCCCACCAGCTCCTTACTCAGCCATCGGTTTTCACCCTCATCATTGATCCAGTGTCACATATTCATCCTCCTTGTCTCCTCATCCATGGTCATATCCTTCTCTCCCTCTTGAAAAGGATTTTTCCTCAAATTTGGATAATCTGCAACATAAGAAGTTAAGTCAACAATGTTGAAAGTTGATCTAACTGCATATTTACCTATAACTTTCATCTTGTAAGAAATTTTGTTAACCCACTGCAAAACTTTGAATAGACCGTCCACTCTTGGCATCATTTTGGATTTCTCTCATCAGGAAATCGTTTATTCCTTAAATGAATTTACAACAAGTCTTTTGGTTAAAGATCAATTCTTGTCGGCCATTGTTTACTTTTCTTTGGTACTTCTTTGTTCGCTCACCAATGTTTTTCCTGGCATGTTCATGAAAATATCTAATAAAGTTTGCATTCCATTAAGGTTAGATTGTTTTTTTCAAGATGATAGTCTCAAATTAATCCAAGAGAAACTCTCTTAAATAAGAAATTGATGTAATACTTGGGGATTGAATTTACAGGGAGCGTGGATCACACAATAGACTGTCAGTTTCTGGTTAAGCTAGATCAATAGTATAAAAGCAATAGATCAAAACAAAGAAATATAATCGATTTGTAAATAGTTGGGAAAGCGCTAGACTTGGGAATATCAAACATGTAATCAAAACTCAGACAAATAGTTGCTAACGGTTTTATTAAAATCAATCCTAGAAATCAAATTCATAAGTAAGCCATCCAGCTCTCGTTGCGATGTTGAAGCTTATCTTTCAAGAATGGAAAAAACTTACATCGAATCCATTAACATTTTATGGTATTCCCAAGATGGAATCCATTCCACCTTATTTTTGAATTCCTAAAGAATTTCTATCATTTTCTTCACATTTCATGGGATTCTCGTACCAAAGAGTAGAGAAGAATTATCAAAGTTTATACATTGGCCTGGAACTTTTCCATATATCCTTATTGCTTCCACATGTCTTCACACCCATGTGGCTCCGCCTTACAAAAGAGAAGGCGGTGTGCAATCAAAGGACAAGCACGTAATGCGCACATCCTCATTATCTTCCCTTGATTTTCTGCCAAAGATGAAAAGAGATAAATGATAAACCATAGAACTTCAAAATATGCATATTTGAAGAAAGCATTGAGATCAGAATCAAAGGATCCAAATACTTTCAAAACCGTAAGGATTAGGTTAGATAGTTTGCATCGCTTTTGTGGTTTCTAAGTTTCAGATTGTTCACTCTATCTCTTGGCTTTCAAAGGAAAGACGAGATAGAAATAAATTAAATAGTCTTTTCGTTTAGCAAAAAGTATCATTTAGACATATTTTACACGAGTTAGGAAATTGTAAAATTCAATAATGTGCCTTTATTTAATGCATAGTATATTAAGT
The DNA here is from genome assembly GCA_905132765.1 of Moricandia arvensis. Lineage (NCBI taxonomy): Eukaryota > Viridiplantae > Streptophyta > Magnoliopsida > Brassicales > Brassicaceae > Moricandia > Moricandia arvensis. The sequence goes on along the minus strand of CAJHQP010000644.1, from coordinate 112,599 downwards.
AACAAATGAATAAAATAAAATTTATTGATTATTCAAAAGGATAAAAATGAATAAATTGTATTTAAAATATAGAATGCACTCTATTTGAAATAAAAATAAATAAAAGACAAATCTTTCAAATAGACCTTTGAAGTATTTGTCATAAAATAAACATCAAGGGGAAAATGACCAAAATAATTTTTTATTTTGAAAATTTTAGTATTTTTAAAAATTTTAAACTTATCTCCAAACCCCCATCTCATAACTATAAACCCTAAATCTAGATTAGTTAACCCAAAATATTTATTTACACTTTTTAACAAAAAAAAATTAAACTTTATCTTAAAGTATTTCTCATAAAAATAAATCTAAAATGATACTTTCATGAAAAATAGGAATATTCCACTTCATTGTTGAGGTTACTTCCTTTATTTATTATATTAGTGCAATACCAAGTGAACCTTATTCCTAAATCGCAGAGTAGCAATCAAGAGTTATTTACACTTTAGGGCAGTTTACAAGTTTTATTAACACTCTAAGGCAGTTAGTACTATTAAGGTACTTTATGTCAAGTAAAGATAAAACAAGAAGCGAAGTCTTTAATTAATAGGACCCACCATCTTTTGTCTTTTTATCTTTTTTTTACCATTAGTTTCATCTTTTTATTAACTTTCTAACATATGACCCACAATCTTTTCTTTTTTTCATAATTATTTTTTCATTCTTTTTCATCTAGCAAAAATTTATTTACATACAATTCATTGTTTTTCAACCTCTATTAAACATAAATAGTTTAACGACATCTAAATTTAAAAACTGTAACGTAAATAATATTTTTGTACTGGAAATATCATTTGATTTGTGTACATATAATACAAAATAATAACAATAGAGGTACTAGTTGGTTGTATACATCATGATACAAGTTCATGTGTATAGTTTCACATATTTATCCACATGTAGAATATATATAGCTAACCAATATTATAAGATATATACATGTAGTGTATCAAGGTATATATATGTACAAAGATTTATGGGATTTTGAAATTTGGGACCAAATCAAAGAGAAATTGTTATTTTTGGAAGTTTGGGGTGGAAATGAAATATATGTTAGATGTCCATTCAAATATGAAATGGTGGTAGACTATGACTTTCATATCACTATACAAAGCATTATGAAGTTGATTCTCAAGTTAACTGTGAAGAGGAACATAATTTAATAACAAAATATTTTTTTTCCAAAGTCCTTTACTTTCATCTTGCACCAACATGAGACAGTATCTTGAGCTTCAACTGAATTATTATGTAGATGTTTCAGCAAGTGAGATGCATGAATACACAGAGATTAATAGCTGATTTAAAATCATTGTTGTTAATTACTATGTTGAAACTTTAATGGAACATATTTACTTTGTTTATGTTGGTTGTGGTTCAATGATATATCATGATTGTAATTGTTTTTAGCATCTTAATTTATATTTTGGATGCATTTAGAGATTTTAGTGCAGATATGTGTTCAATTGCACAATCTAAAATTTAGGAAAAACATTAAAGCAAATCTACATATTTTAAGATTTTGAGACCATATTATAAAGAAGCAAGAAATTTAAGGACCAAAAATAAAATTATCATAAACTTGGCCAATGTTACTGAGTTTTTATTCAAAACATAATGACGGAGAACGGCATTGAGTTTGGCTCGCCGACGAAGAGGGAGGAGAAGCATAGTCTGGTTAATTGTGGATGATGGGTCTTTTCCATCGTCTTCGCCGTCGAAACTACTCTATCGTCGTCGTTACACCAAATCGATAAATTCTTTGCCATTGTTGTCGTTATCGTATATGTCATTGTTACACCATCATCAAAGATGCACCTTGACCTATCTTAAAAGATAAATTGAGCAACAGAGATGATAATTATATGTAAGCTTTTTGTAAAATTAATCTGAAGAATCAGATTTCAATTTAGAAAAAAAAATAAAAAGCTTGAGAGCAACAAGACGATAAATAAAGATAGAGGGAACCATTTAGTTAGATTCAATTATTCTATAAACCGGAGAAAGTAAAACGTGTATTGGAGGAAGAGAAAGTGTGTGAGGAACATACACTATCTTATGGTGTTATTAAGAACTTAAAATTGCCTTACAATGTAATCATTTCCAATCTAAATGTAACGACCCTAATTAATAGGGAGAGGGTCCACTTGTTTTAATAATTAAAATTCATAACATTTTTTTACTTTGTCCCATATTGGAAGTTTAGAAAATCTACATTTCTTCACTTCCCCTATATAAGAAACTCAATCTCTCCTCTTTTCTTTTCATCAAAGCAAAGTAATACTTTGTGGATGACAAGTTGTTGAATTATTCGACGACTAGACATAAAGTAATTTTCCGGCGAGTTTCCGAACTAGTTTTCGAGCGAGACTTCTGGTAAGTTTATCGCCTATTTATCTCTAGTTTTGGAAAGTTCTAGTTAGAAGAATTTCTAGTTTTTAAATCTTGCCATTTTAAGAAAGTTTCTTCTTTAGGAAAGTTGCTATTTAGGAAAGTTGCCTTTTAGGAAAGTTGCCTTTTAGGAAAGTTTTCATTTTAGAAAAGTTTCCATTTTGGGAAACTTTATTTCCAGAGACTCTAAGCCTAACCCGTTGATTCTCTCGTGTTGCAGTTGACCATCTTCCGTTGATTATTCCATCCAATGGCTAAGGTGAGGGATACTCCGTTAATCATGTGCTAGTTTAGTACTATTATTATGGAAAGTTTAGTTTCAAAACATGTTTTGTCTCTGTGAGTCGCGTTTGCATGAGAGTCTTGTTTCTTATTATTTTTATGCTTGTTAAACCGGATATAGGATGTTAGAAGATTCAACGGTTGAGTGGAATGCGTGATGTTAAAACTGCTATATATAGATATATAATATAAGTCTATCGGTATGAGATTGCGGGGCATAATAATGTTTGTGCTAACGGCACATTGTGGAAATTGTGGGGCACAAAAACGTTTGTGTTAATGGCGCATTGTATAGAGATTGTGGGGCATATAGACGTTTATGCCAGCGGTGCATTATGTGGAGATTGCGGGGTATAAAGACGTTTGTACTAGTGGCGCATAGAAGATTGCGGGGTACAAAGATAGGCTCTTGTACTAACGGCGCTTAGAGCTATATATATATATATATATATTCTTATGAGGAGAATGCGGGGTGCAGAGATTAGCCATATAATATTAGTGCACTGGTTGTTTCGTGTGGTGCATTAGGCACTGTGTTTGTTCATATTAAAGCTAGCTTCTCCATGTTCATAGTGCTATGTATTGAATCTGTGGTTTGCGTGTTTAACATCCCATACCTCATTGAGTGACTCTCCTGTTACTCACCTCTCTTTCTTTTTCCTTTTAGGTGAGAACGGCGAGTAGGAGTGATTCTTTCGGATTAATGCTTTTGGATGTTTCTATTTTTCCTTACTTTTTATACTCTAAATTTATGGTTTTATCGATATTTATTCAAATTATTTGGAGTTATGTTGTTTGGAAACGATTTTTAAAAATTAATAAATAGAGATTTTTAGAGATTATATTTAATTTATTATTTTGGAATACGTGTATTACATTAAAGCCAATGGTTTTCAAGAGCATTGTAGTTACAGCCGCATTAATCTTCCCAGATGAAATCACCATCGCAACGCATTTTATGATTATGGTTGCGGATTCGTGAAGTGAAGATCCAGGTAACTTAAACCGAAGATGATTGTAGCCAAAGATCTTACGAAACTATAGTGAAGAAACTTGTCGCCTGGAGGGAGCAGTGATAGAGTACTCGAGTCGCCAATATGATCGAAAGTGAAAGTGTTGGAGAAGTGCCAACGTCATTCACCTATGAATCACCTTCCGACCGAATTACTCACAACAACTACAGCACCATATCCCTTTATGAGATGGGCCATGGACATCGTCGGTCCTGTACCATTGTCCAAGCAAAAACGCAAACTCCTCATCATGACGGATTACTTCAAAAAATGGGTCGAAGCCGAATCCTTCGCCTCCATAAAGAACACTGACGTCCAAAAGTCTGTCTGGAAAAACATCATTTGTCGTCATGGCCTTCCCTACGAAATTGTCACGGACAACGGTTCTCAGTTCATTTCTGCCGTATTTGAGAACTTCTGCGCACGCTGGAAAATCAGGTTGAGCAAGTCTACACCTCGTTTTCCCCAAGGAAATGGACAAGCCGAAGCAACAAACAAAACAATACTCGACGGTATTAAAAAGCACCTTGAAGAAAAGAAGGGAGTATGGGCAGACGAACTCAACGGCGTCCTCTGGTCACATAGCACAGCACCCCGGAGATCTACCGAACAAACACCTTTCTCTGTGTCCCACGGAATGGAAGCTATGTCACCAGCCGAAGTCAGTATCCCAAGCCTGCGCCAACTGGCACTTACTGAAGACGAAGAACTCAACAACACAATGATCATCGATCACATAGATCAAATCGAAGAAAAGGGATATCAAGCTCTCCTCCGCATATAAAACTACCAGCAGTTAGCCGCATAATACTACAACAAAAAAGTTAAGGGAAGATTTTTCCAAGAAGGCGACCTTGTGCTTCGCAAAGTTTTCGAGAACACGCAGGAATGGAAAGCAGGGAAACTCGATGCAAACTGAGAAGGTCCATACCTCGTCTCCAAGGTCGTTAAGCAAAGCGTCTACGAACTCACCAGCATGAACGGAAAGGAAGTCCCAAGGTCATGGAACGCCATGAACCTGAAACGCTACTACTATTAACCCAAAACACTCGGAAGACCAATGCACTCCTGCTATACCAAAAATAAGACTTCAGGAGAACTCACCCTACCTTTTCTTTTTCCAAGCAAGCACGAAGATCGGCGCACTCCCGCTATATCAAAAATAATACTTCAGGAGGATTCGCCTTTGTTTTCTTTTCTTTTTTCCTAAAAAAAAATTAAAAAATAAAATAATAATACTTATTTTGTAAATGAGAACTACGGTCGGTTTGATCCCCGGTTGGGGGGTACGTAGGCAACCTCTGATGAGGCCCAGCTATTTCTATAAAAAAAATCCAAAAACATCTCTTTTTCACAAATATACAAACCTCGCTAGTCAACAAAGCCTACAATTCCTACCAGCCTAACGTTTACAAACATAAACGAAACGAACTACCACTTGTTCAAAAACACGGTCCGCCCTAAAACGCTGCAGCCCTATGCTCATGTAAGAACAAGTTTTAAGTTCATTTCAGAAAAGATCCGTTCTTAAAAGTGCCACAGGTCTGCGCTCACGCTTCATCTAAAAGAGTTAGGGGACTTGTTCATAAAATACGAGAATCGCTCTCAAAATGCTGCAGCTCCGCGCTCACATAGGAACAAGTCCTACTAATCTCTGCAATACGAGATATATTCTCAAGTGCTGCAGCTTTGCGCCCACACTTAGAGCCTTTTGTAGTTTGTTCATAAAAAATACGAGAATATACTCTCAAAATGCTGCAGCTCCACACTCACATAAGAGCGAATCTTACAAAAACTCATTTAAAGTACGAGAACAGTTCTCAAGTGTTGCAGTTCTGGCCCACACTTCCATAAGAGTTTTGTAACTCGTCCACAAAATATACGAGGTTTATCCTCATAATGCTGCAGCTCCGCGCTCACATAGAGACGAGCTCTACGAACCCTTTACAAAAAGACGAGATCAGTTGTCAAAATGCTGCAGCTGCGCTCACATTATTTTCCCTCGATTATACGAATTCTACAAAAACGTCCAAGAAAAAAAAAGTCGCTATATCCATACATTCTCACAATAATCAATAAAGCACCTCAAGAAAGAGCAAAAAGCACAATTTCCGTCTATTTCCAAATAAAAACTCCAAAGATACGAAAGCATCCTCAACATAAGCAACAAGTCCAAAACAGATAAAGACCAACAGCATAAAGCAATAAAACAACATAATCTGAAAGAAACAATAGACAGCCGAAGTTCATAACAGCAATATCAAAGCAAAGCAACATAAAAGATCACTCCTGGCGCTCCATCCACCGCGCGACGAGCAGCGCCATCAGTCGAAACATCACCATCTCCACGAGTGCTATCCACATGCGGATCAACAGTACGAGCAGAAGCAGGCAGCACCGGGGTGAGAGCTGGAGGAGTCACAGAAAGGGAAGGAAGAGTCGTCAACTCTCCATCCTCAAAGGTGACGACATCGAGCTCCCGCACCTTAACCCCGAGCTCTACCTCATCGCTCTCAAGCTTCTTGATCTTATCTGGCGGAATCGGAATCCCATCCTTCTGAAGAACACGAAACGCACCAAGTATCCCCTTCACCTGGTTCAGCTCAAACAAAGTACCCCGAATAAGCGGCTGCTCAGCCACAAACTCCTCCATCTTCCTACCCCGAGATACAAACGCCATAGCCAAATCATCATACTTCTTCGTCTCCCGCGCAACAGCAGAAGCACGCGATCTCCGTAGGCGACTGACTTCAGCCTCCAAAGCTTTCTTCGCCGCTACCACATCAGCCGCATTCTTCTCGGTGAGCCGCTGAACATCAGTTTGTGCAGCCAGCACCTTGCCCTTCTCGTGCTCAAGATCTGCGCGCAACGCTGCGACCTCCTCGGTCCATTGCGCCTCCAACTTCTCTTTCTCCTCCTCTAGCCGAATATCCTTGAGCAACAGCATCTTGTTCACAATCGCTACCGCCTGCATCAAAATTGACCAAAAACACAAGTCAAAACGCAAGAAGCAAATAATCACATCTTCCGAAGATATTTTAAGGAGCAATAGAATAAAGTCAAGAAAATGAAACAAAACATACCCTCATCTCATGACGAGCATACAACCCATACATCTCATGCAAGCTCTCGTCACCAGCAGTAGAGACCTCGCAGTTATCAACGCCATGAACCATCTTGCAAAACCGACCACACTCCTCCGCATCGACAATGAACCTCTCAGCACCCGTATACTTGAAGTCAAAACTCTACGGTGACGGCCCCTCGGCTGATGGAGGAAGTGGAGGAGGAGAACCTGGAGGCGAAATCCTGCGCGTCTTCGGAATAGGAATCTCTCTCGTCGAACGACTCTCAGCAGGACGTTTCTTAGACACACCAGCCCCAGCGTCCTTGGCAGGTGCATCAACCCTACCAGCAGAGGAGTCTTTCCTACCTCCCTGCGAACTGCCACATCAACCACCTCGCCCACCACGGCTGCCTCGACCAGGTTCAAGATGATCGGCAGACAAACCAACAATGACCCTCGGAGGAACAGCGACAGCAATAGGAGCAGCAGGGGGAGCAGGGCGCACCTCAGCCTGCCCCTCACTAGAACCAGAAGCAACTGCAACACGACGAGAAGCGTAGTAATCCGGAAACTGCACATCCAACTTTCCCATCTTCGAACGAGGAACCGAGCAGCCACCTACAAAACAAAAAGAAAATATTACAAAAGTTTTCTTTTATCTTTTTTTTTTTAAAAAGGGAAGAGAGAAGATGAGAAAAGAGGAAGAAGGAAAGCAAACCCGAAACACCCTTGTACCCCGACACTCTGAATTTTCTTCAAATCTTCTTTGAAATTCGCCAAAGGAGGAGCAGCAATTCTTTTCCGAACTGCAAAAAGAAGTAAAAAATCATCAGAAACAAGAAACAAAACAAAATAACATACCGAGAAACGTCAAAACTACCAATATAAGGATTCCAACGAGTTTTACAACGCCTATTAGCACAAGGAAACGACTCAGGGGAAACACGAACATAAAAGAAACCCTTTATCCAATCATTAACTTATATTTTCATCCACAATCATGAGACCGCCCTTCATGCTCACATAAAGATTCTCAACAGTCCTATTGTTTCTCAAAAAAGTCACCATCTCCTCAAACATCCTAAGACGCATCTCCACACCAGTCTCCGCGGCTAAAACAAGATCTCCCACCATATTTCGAATTGAAACAGGACAAAGCTGAGAAATAGCAATGTGGCACTCCTCACAATACGATAACAAAAGTTCCGGAAGAGGAAACCAGAGGTGATAATCAACAAACCAAGACTCATAGAGACATATCCATCCTGGAGAAGTTGGCCATGGACGTTCTGAGATATCAGCAAGATGCATCTCTGGAATTCCATCACGACAACAGTGAGCGGCAATCCAATCAAGAGTATACTGACTTACCCAAGACGGAGATGAAACAGCAGGATGCCTAGGAAGTACCAACTTCGCAACCTCATGCGTCGCATGAACAACAGAAGATCCTCCTGGGCCATCGCCTTGCAACGCTCTCTGAACCACTGACAAACTCTTCCCACGACCATGTATCAGCTCAACAGTATCGGTCGCAGCAACAGAACCGGCTCCATTGGAGAAATCATCATAGTCATCCACAATAAAAACGTCATCACCTGCATGAGTAGAAACATCACTCACTCCAACCGCGAATCCGCCATTTGGGTCACCAGCCGCGACCCCTCTGCTCCCGTCGCGGACCGCGGCCTCCTCACCTTCGCCACCAGCCGCGATCAAAGCAACATTGACAGGTGCGACCTCCTCGTCTGTTACGGTAGCAGCAACACCACCTCCGTTATCATCCACGGTGACGACATCAACTTCTTCCTCGAATATGGCATCAAGTTCAAGCTCCAATGAAAGATTCTTGTCCTCAGTCGACGACGAAGTATCAGAACCCTCGCTAGAAGAACCAGGCGACAATGATGAGCTCTCTGCGGCCGAACTTTCATGAGTGGAATCCTTCGTTGTGACCTCACGATCAACGCTCGAGACTTCGTCTTCACCATCTAAAGGAGCGTCCAACCTCATTTCACGGACCCCGGTCCACGAATCATCAAAGACGGATGACCACAACAAAACAGTTTCTCCAGGCGAAGACGAACCCTTCTCACCATCTCCTAGAGACGCCGGCCGCGTCTCCTCACCAAAAAGAGAAGCCACCACTTCTGAGCCATCTCTACCACCTTGTCGCGACAAACCAATGGAACTCCTCACCATAACGGCATCGACCATGATCGCCAAAGCAGAACCCTTGCGACCAGAATCACGGCGACCAGCCTGCTCCCCCGAAATACCATCATTCACAACCATCAACACCACTCCATTCTCACAATCAAAACTACCACAACCAGCTCACTACAAGAAAATTACGATATTGTTACAATTTTTTTGGTCACAATATATATAATTTCGTAACAATATAATCATTGTAACAGAGTTGCTACAAATTTTGGACCGTCACAATAACGACGTCACAAATTTATATCGTAGCAGAAAACGTCATAAATTGTGACAATTATATTTAGTAACTCGTTTGTCACTAACAATGACTAAAATAAAAGTAACAAAACCGTGAAAATTATTGACGGAAAACATCGTCTAAAAATTGTCTGCTCTCGTGACGATTAAAATGTCCAGGTTATGTAGCTCATTACAACGAAACTTTGGTAACATATTGTCACAAATTATTTAACTATTGCAATTTTTAATTTCGTTAATTCCTTTTTACTAAAACTCCGGTCACAGTTTTTTCTTAACTAGCTACTTATTTCTCGTCCACAAACTGGCATTATTGTACTGAAGTATGGTCACAACTTGAGATATTCATAGACTCCCCTGTCAGCTAAATTCACTAATAGTGATTATAGTTATAACCTTTCCAATATTTTAGCTATTTTATTATCATTAATAGTTTTCAACAAATAAAAAAATTGACATACATGAAAAAACATACATATATATGTCTAACATCATAATACATCAAACTAAAGAAGAAACTAAACGAAGGAGATCCCAAGAGCAGAGGAATACAGTTAAAGAGATTGATCAGGGCATGTCTTCTTGTCTCCATAGTTTACTTGTCAACAGAAATCATTGTGGGCTTCTCCAGTGATCTTACATGGCTTGGCACTTATTTCGATCAGATTACAGCGCACATGTTGTCATCATCACTCTCTCCAAATTATGCATTGTCATTTTCTTCAAGAACCAATAGAAGACGCATCTACAATTGACAAACAAGCAAATTAAAATAAGATGAATCTCTAAAGAAAGATGGCATATGAGAAGAAAAATCCAACAAAAACTAAGAAATCCTTTTGATTTCAGAACAGTAAGCTGTTTTTTTTGTGCACAGATCTCTTCATTAATAGATTAAGCGATTACAACAATACTAGCCACATCGTACATAACACAATGTGCCAACTGATATATTAAAACCCCGAGTTCAAGGGAATACAAGGATAAAGACAAATTTTAAAAAGTTTGATAAAACGTTATGTAAGATATCCAATCTATAAAAGATTTAAACCATACTTCAAAATCTTCAAAGTAAAACCTAAAACAAAAGATTTTGATTACACGTAATGTGATGAAAAGTTTTTAAAAAATGATGACGGCTTCAATTTCGTGTGAGGAGGTAAAACTGAAAGACATCAAGCTATTACTTATATATATATATATACTATTAAATCGTAGGATATTAGATGACATTATTGTTTAATATGGCAACTAACCGATTTTTAAAGCTTTTACCAGGATTCTGCTGCACTGTATTCTCCTATTAAATTATGATAATAAATTGTTTGTTTTTATCTTTTTCAACTAATTTGATATTTTTCGTCTCGGTAGATATCTATACTATATTAAAAGGCCAATATGAGAGAATATTAGGGTGTCCACCTCACCATTTTAATTCAGCCAATGAGATGCCTTCATTATGCCAACATGTCATGGGCTGTAGTGACTATTTCGATTGGGCTTCGATATCTAATTTTCTTTAGTTTTGTTGGCCCATATTTGCCATCTAAATTCGTTTGGTTTACTGGGCCTCCTGTAATGGTGTCCACGTCGGCAAAGTATTTTTATTGTGTGTCCCTTCACTATTAATCTGCCTTTAAAGTTATTTTTTTCTAATAAAGTCGCATAATCTTTGACTTTCTGTCTTCTTCTTTCTCACATATAGACCTGAAACTGCTATCTCTGTAACCATTCACATTCAAACCGATCATATCTAAGTTTGTATACACGCAAGGTAAGCACTTCTCAAATCACCATATATGAATCCAAACGTATCTACAAAAATTCCCAGCCAAATCCCTAATATTTTTGTTCTTCCTCTTCTTCCCACACGTGTACTTCTCTCTCTCTATAATCGTTCAAATTCGAGGAGATGTGATCTAAGTTCATCTATCCTAAAGGTAATGGTTTCTATCATTCAATACTTCCTCTCATATCTCGCAATTATGATCGCAAACACAAATAGAAAAAAAACCCAGGAAATGCTTTTCTATTTCGTTTAAGTTGACTCCTTCAATTTGTTATTTCGTGTGTAATTATGTGAATAAATATCTATGCTTTGCAGGCTAAGAGTTGAGGAGAAAATGGAACATGTTCAGACTAATATGAACAATCTAATTGATGCTAATGCATCTTCAGTGAGTTGTTTACGGCAATTTTTTTGGTTTATGTTAGCATTGAGTTCGATTGTCAAAATATTAAGTCATTCCTTAATTTTTGTTTTTAGGCTGAAGATGAGTTGGACGATTCTGGGAGTGATTTTTATGCAGTTCCTGCCGCAACAGTCTAGAACAGTAACCCATGTCTTGTTCCTGCACCAGCTGATGAGAAAGTAGGTGAAGAAACCAAACTTAAGGCGTTAATAGACACTACAACATTAGAATGGCAGCAGTAAGTAGTACTCTTTATCTGATGAGCACGGTCATGTGATATAAATCTTGGCTATATAATTTGCTTGACATTCTTTCATGTGACACACGAGATGGTTTTAGCCTGGGTAAAATTTATATAAGGAATATATCTGGAGGATTGATGAAAGCTGTTTTCGTAGTGGAAATTTCATCATCATTGTCGAAAACTTATGCTTAATCTTTCAGTAAAATGTAAGATAATGAGACTGAGTTTATTTTTGTTGAGCAGGAATGGAAAGGAAAACGCCACCACCAAGCTATATTTGTCATCGTCGCAACGTTTCTGGTATGTCATATTTTGTTATTTTGCTTAATTCTTTTGACATTTTTATTGATTATGGTTCTATTACTATCTCAAGTGTGTATGGTTATTGCCTCGGCAAAAAAACCTTTGTTCTAAGCACATCAGTATTTTTGTTACTCAAGACATGTTAAGATGATCAAATCACCTACTGGTACCCCCAAGTCTATGCTGGTGGCAAGTGGTGCAGGTGCAGTTGCAGTTTTGAAACCAAATGAGTACGTTTCAGCTAAATAAAAATTTGTGATGTTGTCATATCAGTCTGAATGTTTTATATCATATTAACAAAATTTAGGATGCGTTTGAGAAGCAAATGGAAGGATTACTGTCAACTATACGTTCTGTTGGGGAACTTCCTCCTGAACTAAAATGCTCCTTATGCAAATAAGTGATTACAGATGCTGCTTTGACAAGCAAATGATGTTTCCACAGCTTATGTGACAAGTGTAAGTTCTCTTGAATTAACCGCGAGCGTGATGTCATCCTCAGGGAAATGCAAGAGTAATGCCATCATTGTTCTGTCTTCTTAAAAATTCAAACTTTATGTTCTGTTCTGTTTTGGATACTTTTTAAATCAGATGTTATATCATAGTTTATGTGTGTTTGAGTAGTTGTGAGTCTTTCGTTTATGTGTCTGTTTCTTTACTCTGTTTCGTCTTAAAAATTCGAACTTTATGGTCTGTTCTCTGTACATTTTGTTCTGTTCTATATACTTTTCATATAGATGTTAAATTTTAGTTTAGATGTGTCGAGTCATGATGAGCCTTTCGTTTCTTATATGTATCTGGTTCTTCACTTATTAATTTTGGACTTAATAATCATATGTTGGCTAAACTATTTCGTTTGTATTTTACATTATTTTAGGAGATATTTGAGTCTTTTATTACTGTTATGCGCTATGGTTTTATAAGCTGTAGTTTATTTTCAATTTTGTTTTTCGGTAGGTGGAAGGACAAACCGATGAAGTTGTACTTGACCATTTACATGCTACTGCCTTCCAATACACACCTCTTGGAAGAACTATTCTCGGATCAGCTCAGAATGTCAAGTCTATCACCAGAGATGATCTTCAGAATTACATTAAGACTCACTACACAGCTTCAAGGATGGTATAACATTTTCTTCTATCAGTTTTTGAATTCTTATGTTGGCTCATGCGAATGTATTTTCAGGTGAGCATCTAACTTTTGAAAGGTATTTGAAAATTTGAAGAGCCTTAGACTTTATAATTGGTCTTAAATCGAATAAATTTGAAAGTTTCTGCATTTTTGTTTTGTGTATTCTCATTCTATTTCTATGTATTTTGCTTTACTGCTGAAGATAAAGTTCATATCTTTCTAATAGAACAACATTTTTGATGTCAAAAAAAAGTTCATATATGTCTAATAGAACAACATTTTTGATGTCAAAAAAAAAGTTCATATCTTTCTTCTGATTTGTTTGTGTCCAGTGAGTCTTTATATCTAAAGATTTGAGCTAACTTAGTTTTTTTTTTGTTTATCAGATAAATTTGATTTGTTGAAAGTTTCTTTCTTGGTTTTAGTTATTATCCTCAGCAAGAAAGCTTTGAAATGTCAACAAGATAAACCCTTAGATTTTTATTGAAAGAATGTGTGATTCTGGATAAATCTGAGTTGCTGAAAGTTTCTTTCTTTCGTTAATAATCTTCTTCTTAAGATTTTGGTCTCCTTTTTATAATGAAATGTAAAATTTTGGTGAATGTATGCATGAGATCCTTAGATTAAGACTCCATTTTATCCAGAGATAGGCCTAACATTATTTAGGAACTTAAAAACAGTGACTGAAGATCGAGAGAAAAGAAAGCAGTTTGGTCTATGTCCTAGAGTATGGTCCCCGTCATTATGTTAATCAAACTAGATAGGTTCTTTTGAGTGGGGTTCTTCTTCAAAAGCTTGATTGAAACCATGAATGGGATTGTCTTTCTTTTTTCTTGAATACTTTCATTTGAGCTTATTAACCTTCCTTCTTTCTTGCAGCAACAATGTCTCAAAAGGTGACTCCATCTATGCAGTCTCTTAAATCTTTGCCAGCAGACTACAGATTTGGTGGTGAAAATTCTTCTGGCGGCTTAAGGAATGGTGTTAGTCAAGTTGACACTGCAGCTGGGGATAGTGAGGATTCACCATATAGCAGGCACGGTGTTTCTGTTGAAGAGCAGTCTATTATAATCAGTCGGATTCATGTCTACAGTTTTTTTGTGATTTGCTTGGTACATGGTTGAGCCTAAATGTGATCATGTTTGATTTAGTATTATGAGTGCATTAATGTATAGTTTTTTTGTATATTGGTCTATATTGATTTGAGTAGTACGTGGTTGAGTTTAACTATGATCATGATTTAATATGATGAGTGAAGGTATAGTTTTATTTGTATTAGTCTACAGTGATTTTCTTGGCAAGAAGCTGAGTCTAAATGTGAATGTTCTTGATTACGTATGATGAATGCAATGTGCATCAAGGATTGTGATAGATGGCAAAATTCTCGAGAGCGGAATGAGGCACTCATGAGTCAAGAAAGAGTTAGCGCATGAAGAGTAATTTGATCTGAGTATTGGTGAGGCTGAGTGTGAGAAAGGTCTTTTGGTTTTTCTTGGTAAAGGGATTTATAATAACATCCTGCTGTGTTTATATTACAGGTAATGACTTCTCCAAGGAGCATGAGTATTATGATGCTGTGAAACATTACACTGAAGCGATCAAAAGCATCCAAAACAAACGACAGTAGGGCCAACCTTTATCACCTTATGTGCATCACTGTTGTGTACAAAGGCTTCTATATTTATTTTTTTTAGTTAATTTATTTGCTTCTTTGAATTTTATGGAGACATATAGTAACCGACCTGCGTGTAACAAAAAAATAAGGGCAATGCCCGACTGATTGATGTAAGCGGACAAGTGCATCGAGCTTGATTACGTATTCTCAAAGGGATACAACAGAAAAGGTGCATGAGTGACACTGCAATGGAAACATACCCAGAGGGTCTCAAACCTGATCCTAAAAATCAGGAGTCTCTCGACGGTGCTAGAAGGTATGCAACATGTGTAAAGGTGTGGAGAAACTATTCACTATGTAAACTTAGTAGCTATGTAACGTGTTATAAACCTACTCTGCCGATGTGTACAACAGGTCAATAAGGCAAACCGTGGGGCCTTACTCCCAAGAGTTGAAAGAAAGATATGTTAGATATTTAGATTCTAAGTAACTGTTATGTCTTTCTTTTTCGGTTTAGAGAGAACCTGTGAATTTAGTTTATTTAATATTTTGTTAAAGGAGTTAACTTAAACTTTGAACCATCAATTGTAAACCACAAATAAATAAAAAATAGAATAACCAAAGGAGTTAGGGAATTGAAATTTTAAAAGATCGAAATTTTGACCTATTTTTACTGTAATAATATTTTAAATATTGTAATATGAATTTTTATCATTATTTACATACTGCATTATAATAAGTTAAATTTCATTTTAATATGATGACAAAAAAAAATTCATTTTAATATTTTATATTTTTCGATATATACTACATATTTTAATGTAATAACAAATTTTATAATGAATTAAAATTTTAAAAAAATAAACCCGGGCGTAGCCCGGGAAAAGCTCTAGTTATTTCTAATAAGTAAAAACTGATTCCCTGGCTAAAATATTAGGAAGAATTAATTCTCAACAAAATATAATTCTTTAGTTTAATATCACAATTTTAGTCACTTAATTGCCGCTTGTATTCATAACTTCTAGGTTGTGCATACTTTTCATTTAGTTTTATATAGATAGAATAACAAAAAAATGAATATTCTCTTCTGAACGAAATTACAAAAACTTTTACATCAAAGAATAAACGCTAACTTTGATTAAAATATTATTTCGTCGTGTTAGTTGCACATAAAGAAAATGTATTCATCTGAACTAAAACTAAATTCTATGTTTTATCTTGTGATGCTTTTTTCAACTTATTATAGTTTGTGATTAACGTTTGTCATTGTTATATAAACAATCAGAATAAAACTTTAGTACTTTAAAAAATTTGTAACATACTTTCCATATTATATTAGTCATAACTTCTTTAATACCAATCAATTACTAACATTTATTTTTTTTTGTCAAAATTTGA
The DNA here is from genome assembly GCA_905132765.1 of Moricandia arvensis. NCBI lineage: Eukaryota > Viridiplantae > Streptophyta > Magnoliopsida > Brassicales > Brassicaceae > Moricandia > Moricandia arvensis. Next base: position 96,465 of record CAJHQP010000644.1, on the reverse strand, counting down.
GATTCATCATCCCGTAACAGACTGTCGCAAAGACAACGGTAAATATAGTAACAAATGTTTTACGGCTACTGTGACATATATTGTCGTCACTTTTATGTTACTAATTGTGACAAGAATTGATTACTATTTAAATCGTGGCAATATTATGACAAAATAGTTACTGATTTGTAACATATAATTCTAGTCTTAGTATCGTATCTAAGATGTCACAGATTTGTGACTTATAGTATTTGTCACAAAATTTTAGTCACAATAACTGTATTTTTTTTGTAGTGGCTCGCTCCTCCGGAATACTCTCGACCGCGACCAACGAACCTGCTCCACCATCTGGAACCAAAGGCAACAAGACAACACCTTCGCGACCAAGATCTACACAACCACGAACCGCCTCCGAAGCATTCTCACCCGCGACCACCAGCTCTGTCCCGCTTCCCGACGCCGAGACTGACGAGCCAGCCTCCCCGCGACCGAAAACAGCTCTTCCGCGACCACAGCTGAGCTTCTCTGAAGCTCTCTCAACTCCCGGCGCCGACCAGACGCCATTGCGACCAGGACCGGCATCACCTGCCCACGACCAGGCTGTGCATCTCTGCGACCAGAATCAACTTCTCCATGGCGGCGACGAAGCTTCTCTGAAGCTCTCTCAACTCCCGGCGCCGACCAGACGCCATTGCGACCAGGACCGGCATCAGCTCCCCCGCGACCAGGTTGTGCATCTCCGCGACCAGAGTCAGATTCTCCATGGCTGCGAAATGTTCAAGAAATCGCTAGGCGGTAACTAGGCGTTTTATAGGCGACTAGCGATTATGCGGATTATTCGGGGCCTAGGTGAGATCTAGACGTTAACGAATTATTGATTTATTTTGTATATATATATGACATTTACATAAACTATTTTAGTTTTTAATTAAAAATATAAGTTTATTGTGATAAATTATTAAAGTTAGATATGCAAAACAAAAGAAATTGGAAAATTTTGTGGATCTATACTAACATTATTGCTTAAAATACTATATTTAGACTAATTTAGATTGATTTTAACCATTTTAACTGATTTCAAATAGTTTAAATCGATTTGAATCATATAAATCGGTATAAATCGGATTTTAAGAAAATCGTTTCGGATAGGACCGATTTGCCGTCTAGGCCGATTTTTAGAACCCAGGCTGCGACCAAGCTTCTCCGCAGCTCTCTCGACTCCCGGCGCCGACCAGACGTCATTGCGAGCAGGACCGGCATCAGCTCCCCCGCACCCAGATTGTGCATCCCCGCGACCAGAATCAGTTTCTCCATGGCTGTGACCAAGCTTCTCTGAAGCTCTCTCATCTCCCGGCGCCGACAAGACATTATCGCGACCAGGACAAGGGTCAGCTGCTCCGCGACCAGGAACAGGGTCATCTCACTCACGACCAGGCTCAACCCCTCCGCGACCAGGCTCATCTTCCCCACGGCTAGAACTAGCTCCGTGACCAGGCCTCCCCGGATCTCTCTCTGTCGCCGGTCCCGTCACACCAAGAGATGACAATCTCGATCGATCTCATCTCACCCATCTCCCCCAAACTCACTTCATCCATCTCTTTCTTTTCCCTCCACACAAACTACCCAACCCAATCCTATCTCTTTCTTTTTTTTTAAAACAAAAAACAACACTAAAAAATAATAATAAACAATGAGAGAGAAAGAAGAAAGAAAAAGTAGATACCTTTTGTTTTTTTATGTTGGAGACAAAGAGACCAAACCCATACCAACCAAACACTTATATAGGGAAATAAAGTCATTTGTCTTTATTGAGGACATCATATTTATAGACCGGCCAGATTTTGTCTCAGAATACGAAAATTAACCAGAGCTCGACACCTGGTGAACTGAGGGGGGGGGAGGACAATTGTTTGAGATGAGCCTAGCACAAAGTCCATTAACTGCTAGGCCCAAAATCAGTCTCGACCCATTAAAAAGTGATGACTCAACAAGAAGACAAAGTAGTACTTTCACTATAAAAAGAAGATGTCAGAATCAGAGAATGGACATCTAAAAAACGTCAGAGGGAGACCAGAAAAAGTCTAAAGCGACCTCTCTTCTTCGAGAGAGCTCGATTTCGACTACCAGAAACTACCAGAAAAATCCGAGACGACCTCTCCTGTCCAGGACGAGCTCGTCTCCGACTACCAGAGAAACAACAGAAAATTCATTTAGACATTGTTGTTTCGACGATCTCTTTAAAGTTCTTGTAATCTCCGAGTTTATTTATTCCTGATTATTAATACAAAAATCTCTTTTCTTTTATACTTTCTACCTTATTTCATTATCGTCCGGATATGGATTCAACACAAAAGGATTTGCAGATGGTGATGGAGATCTTGATCAGATTAGGTTTCTGATTACCTCCCCTCAAAACTCGTCGGTTTTTAGAGATCAAAGAGCTAATCCGTATGAGATCAGATCTAAATTACACTCTACTATGATATCACAGAAACATGGAGTGAAACGAAACAACACACAACAAACATGAAATTAATCAAAACACCAAATGCGTCCGCCCAAGAATCTCATCAATGAACAAACTGATAAAACACAATCATTCAGTCCACAATATTAGGATCCAGACCTCTTGCCTTCCTCGTCTTCCCCACAAACAGATCCTTAGATTTGAGCAAACCAGGCACGCAACCCGAGACAGTCATGAAAGGGAACTGAGCCACTGACTCCTTTCTTCCCAAAGATATTAAAGCAATATCGGAACCGGGCTTGTAGCTCGACAGCTTCTTCTCGTTCCCACCAGACATCAACAGCTTTATGTTCTTTGTAGCCACAGAGGCATGTTTCTCAGCAATGTATCCTTGTTTCATCTCAGGGATATCAGTGATATCTCCAATTGCGAATACATTCTTGCGACCCTTCACTCTCAAGTGCTCATCCACCATCAGCCTTCCTTTACCATCCAAATTATCTTTCAGAAGAGTTCCTTTTAGCCATTCTGAAGCCAAAGGCTTCCCGATGCAGAGGAAATAGCAATCAGCGTGTACCGTTTCTCCTCCTGATGTTCGATAATTTTTATCTCCGTCTGAAACTGAACTTAGGTCTACCCTTTGATTCAATATCACTTCAACTTTCTTTGTTTTCAGCCAGTCAAATGCTTTGTCTGCAGCTTTTTGACCAACAAATTCCAATAACCTTGGTCCATTGTGTACTAAAGTAACCTTCTTCTCGGGGAAATCAACTGCAATCTCTGCAGCAAGTTCGACACCCGAGGGTCCTCCACCAACAATCAGAATCGACTCAGAGGACTTGATCTTCTCATATTCTGCAATCCAAATAGTTCAGGTCAGACAAGAGCAGTCTACTTCAGCATATGCAAAACCAATCGAAAGAAATTGATTCATACCCGATTGGTATTGAGATAGCTTCTCTTGTCTGGTTTTGGGAAGCACGTCGTTGTGACCTGTAGCAAGGACAAGATAATCATATCCATACACAAGCCCATCTGCTGTCACTACTTGGGTGTTGGTGATATTGACTGCTGGAGAAATCACAACACGGCCGTTCTGTAGGTACTTGTTGTGGTTTATCAATGTTCTTTCAGCAAACGAAGGCTCCACCATGGACCTCAAACTTGCCCAGGTGATCTCAAAGTACTCCTTCCTGATACCAATCAAATTCTCAGCTAACATTGCAACAACAATAAAAAGACATCTTTCGAACAATTAAGACAATACCAAGAAGTAGTGTATGAAACATCAATCTTGCAAGACTTAACAAAGTACTCAAATGTTGACTAGATAGAAATTACTGTGTTTGGTTCTTTTTTTCGTTAGAAGTCAATGGCGATTACTAATTTATAACCAACAAATTACAAAAGAAAAAAAAAAAAGAAAAGACAAAATATAACTTACGGATCGATGAGGGTGACGTCGGAATCGAACTGAAGGGATTTCGAGGCCAACGAGCCGGCGACTCCGCCGCCGATCACCACCACCCTCCGCCCATTTCCTGATTCGGATCCTGTTCCTTCCATTTTATCAATTCAGATTCCAGGTGAAACAGGTTGTCAATCTCATATTTATAGACCGATGTTGAAAATAGTCTTCTAGGGTTAGAATGCTATGTGTCATGGCGTCTATGGAATAAAATACTCTTTAGTTACCGTGTTGACTAACGTCATCTATGACGTTGGCTCCGGAAGGATTCCGCCGTGTTTCTCCTGAGCGTCTCGTTTCTCTTGGTCTTGGAAAAAGAGAAACACGTGTCACCCCAATGGGCTTTACTCAGCCTTTTCTTTTCTGAATAAAGCCCAATGGACATTACTAACTTTAGTGGCTAGACCCAAACCCATCTAATACATCCAATAAGAATTAACACCAGCTTAATTATCTCAATCTATTGATTAATTAGGTGTATTCAACATGCACAACAACACGTCACCCCACGTGTTATCATTGGCCGGAAAGCAGAAGTTGAAGCGGTAACTGGTGATTCCATCGACTTCATCTCCGCCGCCGGGCCGTCAACGCATCACCGCAAGGCTCTAAGAGGCTCCTTCTATTCCTAACTAAGACTAAGAGGCTCTTACCATAAAATGAGGGATGGAGAAAAAATTATTATCGCGCAAAGGGGTAGGTCGAGCTCCGTGAGCAACAAGATCACATATGACCATTTCCAAAATCATATTCCTAAAACTTGTAGAAAGAAGAAACAAAACAATCCGACAAAAGCTCTGAGATGAAGCAAGATCAAAACTTTATTATCTAACTGAGATCAAAATCGAGGAATAAATTGGTTCAGTTAGAAACACAACAAATAGATAACAAAACTAATATTAAAATCTTACCCCCAAAAAAAAACTAAGATTAACATTTTACAGAGAATCCGGTTGTAACCAGAATCAACGTTTCTCTCTCTGGAAGATTGAGAGCATGAAGAAAGAGAAACTTTTTAAGTCAATTGAATCACCTATGTGTATAATTATTATCAAATTCTCGTATGATCTTAGAATGGTTACGAAAATTCTGAAACAGACTTTTAATTTTATTTATGTTAATTATTTTTTTTGATTAAATTTTCTACAACTTTTTTTAGCTTTTCTTTAAATTGATTAATTTACTTTATCCAACCATAGATTCTTCAACTTAAAACTTGATCCTTATTGACTCTAGAATGGATCTAAATCCTTCAATACTCATCTTTTCCTTTATTTATTCCTTTTCATGAAACACCCCCAAATTCATCCTCTTTCATTCGAAATCAACTCCTTTCCACCATCGGTGCTGTCATGTGCGTGGTTCATTATAAAGAAGAAAATACATTCACGACAACATACAATCAGTATAACTAAAACAAGTATTACTACTATAACGAGAATGCATATAACTAATTCAGTTATAAATATGTGCTGGTACAATTAGAATATGTCTAAATAATATAACTAATATAACTAAAATATTTATAATTAGTTCAACTTTGTAAGTAATATAACTATATTTTGGTTTTTGTTTTTCAACTTGCAAATGATGTTGTAGAACCAATGACAAACGTTGGCATAGTCCCCTTCCGCATGTGTCAAAATATGTATATATTTTGTATATTTGTAACTAATGCAAAAAAATTCCCTCTGGTCACAATTGGATGAAGGACAAAAACTACTAATCTACTTGATATGGAGTTAAAAATTATTTCTTATGATTAAAGTTTCTTGTTTCTTGAAGCCTTTATGATGATTATATTGAAGAATAATTATCTATTAGATTTATGAAAGCCTTTTCAAAAAAAAAAAATTATCTATTAGAAAAAGATAATATTTATCTTCACTTTTTTTATTACTCACTCTATTCACCTGACTGATTTCATTGATTAAAACTTTTTGATTGATATAAACATGTAATTTTCTTTTCTTTAGTTTTTACGTGAGAAAGTTGTAAAGAGAGAAACTTTGTTATTATCTCTCTCTCACTGTATCACCTTCACATCATATATATATATATATATATATATATATATATATATTTTGATAAATCATCATCTAAATCACAACATGTTATTAGTATGAAACTCTCATAATAGTATGGTGATGTTTAATTTCTGTTTTTCAATAGTTTTAATTATTTTAGTTTTGTTATTGTTCCACGGAAGTTCTGTATTTTCCATTTTTTGGAGATGGTAAATGTTGCATTCCCAAATTGATCATAATGGTGGGCTATGTCTTCAGGATCACTAGAACACATGGTAAACTTTGTCTCTTTGAATAAAAAATTGATCACTATAGAAATTATTGTTCTTGATATTACTGAAAATAATTGTATGATATGGGCAATAATGCCAAGATACACATAAGAGAAAACGAGATTTTGGAAATCATCAATAAGTTAAAACTGTATCGGGTGAAGAAAAAAGAGCAGGATAATTTACACCACATCGATGATGATTTATAAAATGAAATGTATCATAGGAAAGTAATTGTAAAAATGTAAACAGTAGAACTCAATTGAGAGTTGGTTTGTATAATTATGAGAATAAATATCTAGATCTAGGATTTCAGGTTATAGTATTGTTACATAGATGCTAAGCAAGATATTTATCTATCGCTGCGAGTCTAATGAGATGACTAAGTCTTTATTTCAGCTTTCGACATGTAAGCAAAGAACGAGTGTTGATCAATACTATGACAAGAGTATCGATCGATACTACCTTAGACAAGCATTTCGTCCTAATCGATATGTTCACTAAGTTATACTAGACCAGCTTTTGATCTGTGTCTAACAACCTAGCTCAACAAAATTATTATCAAGCATAGATCATACCGTTGTATTTATCTTTATCCTAAGTTGAGGGTTATAGTTAGCTATTCTAAAACACAAGCATTAAGATCAATTATGTTGAAGGATCTTGATGAACCCTAGCAGTTCTATAATTAGAATACATATAAACCTTAATAAAATCCTCGCTCTAACAAAGAAGACTACTCATATGTAATCGAGCAAAACATAATAGATATCTGAATAAAATACATAAATAGAATAATCTAAGAAAACAATAAAGTTCCAATACAAATCTCTAAAGGAGTCTTGATCTTCTTTCCAAAACTACTAAAAGCTTCTAAGTAAGGTGAAATAGTTTGTGTATGATAAAAAGGTGGTGTGCTGCCCAAAATTGGCAAAACACATAAATATTAGGTATAAAGTCGGCCAGGGATAGCCTTGTAATTATGTGAGACTTCTGGGTATCAAGTCGGTCACAAACAAGTCGGCCCAATCCTTCGCGTCGCTGTCGATCGATACCAACAGAGTGTTGTCAATCAACAGACATCTCAAATCTTGACTTTGCCTTCTAATTATTCAGCAGCTACGAGTTTCTTCATCATTAAACTCCAAAATGCTCCATAATCTCCACATTGCTACAAAGCATACCTAAACCTGAAAACACTCTAAAATAAACTCTAAACACATATAATGGTATCTAAAAAGCACATATACCATGGCTTATAAGTGGTAAAATTTATGGTGTATAAACTCCCCCATACTTATATTTTTGCTTGTCTTCAAGTAAATAATATCATTATCTAAAAAATATTTTGAATTAGAGGGACTCACAAAATACTTAACTTATTACTATCACATCTGCAATGTTGCAGCGACATCAAATAAATGTTAACTTCAAAGGTACTTTATATACCTTATAGCAACCAAAATCATTTTACCAGTAACTTAGCTAATACTGTCTGACTCACCTCTCTACTAACCTCATTTCTTACATATAAAAAGGTGAATGCTTTACATTTGAAGTATCGATCACATGACACATGAACTCTTACTCAAGCAAGTATCTAAACACACAAAAATCCTTCTCTGATCTCTTTCCTCTCTCTCTTCTCACTTCTCTAAGTCAATGTCTCCTTTTTGAAGGTATCATTTTATTTTTTAATTGACCGAGATATTTTGGACGGGTTTCCATGAATCAAGTCCTAATTGTTTTTGGCACAAGATCATTTTCACTTCTTTTTGACATTTATCTCTCTCTCTAGAATTCTATGGATTAAGCTTTAATGGTTGTAGCCACCAAATCTTGTTCGCTTCTTTTTAATCTGAAGGAAGAGAGAGGGGAAACAGAAACACACATACTTTACCTTTCAAACTTGCAAGAGAAATCCGATCAGTGTATACCAAGCCACAAAGCAAGCAAATTAAGTTCAATTAGATTGGAGGTCAGCTTGGTTCCTTCAAACATTCTTAACAAGTGTGGATATGACTGGCAGGTGATCCACTTTGGCATCTATAGTACACTCTGCAGTCAATAAGGGTAAGAACGGTGTTATAGAGTGGTTAGATAACAAGTAAAAAATTTAAATTATCAAATCCTCTTCTTGACTCTATAAAAACTCAATGAAAATATAAAGTTAAAGCTCAAAATAAAACACAACATCAATAAACACCTCCCCCATACTTAAAAGGCATTATCCCCAGTGTTATACCGTCTAAGATTGGTGGGAAAATAAATCATAAGGATCTAATTTAATAAAGAAAAACGGTATACATGCTCGTTGATGGTGAGTGTCGGTCGACGCAATTAAGTGACGATTGATCGATGCATGGGTTGGTCTGTCGATCGACAATGATCAAGTGTCAATGATGTTCTATGCAATCGCGTCTCCTAGGGTCGTTTTCTTTTAACTTGTAATAAAGTAAATACGACAAATCAGTAATAATAAAAACAAAAACGAATTTAAAACTTACTAAATGGGTTGCCTCTCATCAAGCGCTTGTTTATAATTTATAGCTTGACGTTTTGGACGTTTCTGATTAGTAAGTAGATAATGGAACACTTGTTAGAAAACAAGTTTCCACATCTTCTACAGAAATTTCAATCAAGTGCCTACAAAACTCCTTATGGTTTTCTCTCCTTTTGTTCTCTGTCTCTTTAGCCTTTCCATGGTAATATCAGTCTGATCCAATATTTCTCCAAGGTATTCAATACACTTGTGTATCCAACAAATCATGTTTTCTATAGGATAGTATATATCATCCAGCCTCCTGTAGATGTCCTCCATCATTACTTCCTGAGATGTATATACTCAAGCTATATCGCTTCCATCATGTCCTTTGTTGTTAGTTGCGGTGGAATCGGTTTACTCATCGTGAGATATCCATCGTATTTTGGTAGACTAAGGTAGACCCTTCCTGAAACCTTGAGTTATCTCTAAAATGTCGGCTATGTCTTTCTTGGAAACATTGATGATCCTCCCATTTATTGCATGTGCGCGCCCCAGTTAGTTTCTAACAACTCCAAATATATCTGTAGAAAGGGTGTTTCCTGGTTGTCCAAATCTTCTGAATCTAGGAGGGGAAGTTGGTTATTTTGTGTAGAATCGGCCAAATCTGAGAATGTTAGGGTGTCGATTGATGGTGGATGTTGATTGTCGATCAATGCCTCATATTGGTCTTGACCATTTGAGGATTTTACTACACTGTTATGTGGAATTGTGGAATCAACTGAAAAAGTCTCTCGATATTCTGGACTTTTAGAACTGTCGATCAATACTGAGGGTTGGGTGTTGACCGATGCTTCTCCATCATCTTCATTCTTTGCGCTATAATCATAGTAACAAACTGCCACAAATCATGAATCATATCCTATCTCAATATAGGTCATGTTTCCCTTAGCCACTTGGACATGGTCATAGAAAACGGTCTTGATGATGAGTGATAGATATATCATTTTTGTCTTCATGTCGCAAGTAGCTCCTACAACAGCCATGAAGGCTCTCCCAAGTAATAGAGAATAATTCCAGTCAATCTGAATATCCATGACATGAAAGTCTACTGGAACTAAGGTATTGCAGATTTGTACATGAAGGTTTATGACAATTCTTCCTGAATTTACCTTGGAACAATCCACAAAGATGAATAAATCGTTGAAAGGCTCTATCTTCAAATTCAGCTGCTCAGCCATAAACTTGGGCATAATGCTGACTGAAAAACTTGTGTCGCAAAGAGCATTAGGGTAGTTGTAACCTCCAATAGTGCAAGGAACCACAAACTTCCCATGACCACTCCTCTTCTTCAATGTAATCCTCTGCTTCAGCTTCTCTCTAGTCTGATGGAACAAACGCTCAATCTCCTCATCTGACTCTCTGCTTTCTCTGAAAACATCCATAATCGGTGGGCCCAATAAGCTTCATTGAATAGCATGTTCACTTGGATTCTCATCATCATCTTGGTGAAACTATCCAACTCTTTCTCATTAGATTTTCTTATTAGATTCTTGGCAACCTTGTTCTTCTTTCCTTTAGAAACTTTTCCTTTTGTAGCCTGGTCAATGATCATAGGCTCTAGTCAATCTTCATGTTGCTGATTAGTGTCTCTTGTTGGTGCTGGTGATGTCTGAGACTCGTGTCGTGAATCTTTCAATCGCTTCACATCAATACTTGGTAATCGCACTCGGTAGGTAACTGGTGGTTATCGATCGACGAACATGTTTGTGTGTGTGTGTTGATCGATGCTTTCCGTCTCACATGATCCTACATATTTAGCACTGGGTGTCGATGGGTGCTCAACCTCTGTTGTTGATTGTCATTCTGTCTCGGGTGTTGATCGATAGTATTTCTCGAGTGTCGATCGTCACAAGTGAGAACTGCCGAAGGACATAGAGATTTCGACTTGAAAATCTCCTTCTTGGAGTTTCTCCTCCTTCACCATTTTCTAGAAACCACCATTTATCAGTGCATTCACGTGGTGTCTCTGTCCAATCATTTTCCTTTAATAAGTGTTTCATGCCGTCTCACAGCTTCACTAGTCTGAACCACTTGAGTTTCCAACTTCTTTACATGGGTGTTGAGAACTTCGAACTTTGCATTCAAGTATGTGTACACAACATGTATCTTTCCATTGAAATCCACTATCAACTTTTGTTGACCCTCAAGAACTTGATCTAACATATTCTCTATCTTGCTTTCGTGAGTTGTTCGTGGAGGGTTCTGGTAAGAAGAAGCTCCATAGTTCATGTTGTTATTGTTGTTGTAAGGTCTCTCTTGCTGTGAAGTCTGGTTGTAATTACCCCTTTGACCATTGCAATAGAATTTCATGTTTCCACTATGTTTCTCATACTTCTGAAAAACAGTACCACTAATGTAGTTCAAATCCTCTTCATTGACCTTGTCAGTGGTGTTATCAACAACCTCTACATCTTCTGAAAAAACGCACATGCTTCTTGAGAAGATTGTGAACACTGTCTAGCTTGTCCTGAACTTCATTCACATCCCCCTTACCAAGTATGATAGCCGATATTCTCCTCTCCAAATCAGTGTTCTTGGTACTGTTGCTAGATGTTAAGTTCTCAATAAATCTCACAACCTCTTATGGATTCTTACTGATGAAATTCCCATCACTAGCAGTGTCTAGAGCCATCTCGTAAACCACATCGATGCCTCTAAAGAAGGTACTAAGCAGTTATACCTTGTTTACTCGATGGTGTGGACTATTTATCTGATATGATTTGAATCTGATCGAGGAGCTCTTGAATGATTCTGCAGGCTCATGTGTGAATGTAACAAGTATCTTAATCAAGTCTTCAGATCGCGAGTCATCAAAGAAATTATGCAGAAATTATGTAAGTGAGTACTTAAAGAGCTTACATAGCATATACTCCTCAGGGACTCCACTAGCTTTGATAACATAAACTAGATTCTTGAACCTCTCAAAATGGCTCAGCGGATCTTCATGTGGGTGGCCTATATAAGGTGTATGTCCCACGAGTGTAAAGTATGCATGCTTCAGCTCAAAATCATTCCTCTGGAAAGTAGGAGATGAATGGCAGATCTTTTGGCGTAGTATTGATCTAGATGATTGCATTCAGCCAATGTTCTGGTTCGAGCAGCCTCAGCTAGAGGTTCAACAGCTTCTTTAGCAGCTTCCTCTAGTTCAGGGATTACAGCCCCATGACCATCAAATCTCAAATCTACTGCATTACGCAGATGAACTTCTTGGTCATGTAGGTCTCCGTTCTCATCCCTCGTTAGTATAAGAGTTTCCACCATTTTGGTTGCTCGCAGGTTAGGGTCGATCGAACAAAGGAGTATTGTTGTTAATCGTTGCTTTCTCAAAAGTAGTAACAATCGACAGAAGAGTGTTGTTATCGATCGATGTAGTGCGCTTCTCTTTACGAATCGTGCATTCTAACAAAGCAGGGTCTAAGAATAATAACTCTTTGTTCTTGTTGCTTCTGATATTGTTGGGCATGTACCTCTAAGACAAGGATTTTTTCTGTTTGATAGGTAAAATAAAAGAAAAATCTAGACGAAATCTATCTATTAAATTTAATGGCGAATCCAGTGCTCCCCGGCAATGGCACCAAATTTGATATCACTCAAATTACTCTAAGAACAACTTTTCTCTAAAATAAGAAGATCAAATGTAATACTTATGGATCGAATCCACATGAGCATGGGCACACAATAGATTTATAAATATAAAGATTAAGTTAGGCAAATAATTGTAAAACAGTAAACAATATAAATGAATTGAGAATTGGTTTGTAAACTTATATGAAAGTCGGCAAAAAAAAAACTTGTCTGAATAAATAGCTAGATCTAAGGTTTCAGGTTATAGTATTGTTGTATAAATGTTAAGGGTATGTGGTAAACCATCCTAGAACTCTAATACTAAAGCAAGATATCCATCTATTGTTGTGAGTCTAATTAGATGACTAAGTCTTTGGTCCAACTTTCAACCTGCGAGAAAATAACGAGTGTCGATCGATACTATTATGTTTTGCTTGATTATATCTAAGTAGTCTTCTTTGTTATAATCTAGACCAGATTTTAACCTCCGTCTAACAACCTAGCTCAAAATAATTATTATCATGTATAGATCTTACCGTGGTAGTTATCTATATCCTAAGTTTAGGGTTCTAGTTAGTTACTTTAGAACACAAGCATTGAAATCAATTCTGATAAAATATCCTTATGGATTTACCCCAATAGTTATATAATTAGAATTACATATAAACATTAATAAAATCCTAGTTCTAACAAAGAAGACTACTCAGACATAATCAAGCAAAACATAATAGATATCTGAATAAAATGCATAAATAAAATCAGGTAAGAAAACAATGAAATTCCAATACAAATCTCTGAAGGAGTCTTGATCTTCTCTTCAAAACTTTTAAAAGCTTATAAGATGGTGAAATAGTTTGTGTATGGTTAAAAAGTGGTGTGCTGCTCAAACAATGGAAAACACATAAATACTAGGTATAAATTCGGCCACATATAGTCTTGTAATTATGTGGGACTTCTGGACTTCAAGTCGGTCACAAACAAGTCGGCCCAATCCTTCGCGTCACTGTTGATTGATACCAACAGAGTATTGTCTAACGACATACATCTCAAATCTCTACTATGCCTTCTGATTCTTCAGCAGCTACGGGTTTCTTCATCATTAAGCTCCAAAATGCTCTATAATCTCCACATTGCTCCAAAACATAGCTAGACCTTAGAACACTCTAAAATAGACTCCAAACACATATAATGGTATCTAAAGTCACATATACCATGAATTAAAAGTGGTAAAATCCATGGTATATCAGTCATTATCTTTAGGGGGAGCATTAATGAATCCAAGTGAGTGGAACATCCAGAAGATTATGTTCGCACTCAAAAAAGAACATCATAAAAGTAAATTCAAATGTGATGAAACGGGTATAAATATGCAGTTTTGCATAAGACATATACAATCCATAAGGGATAAATTATATGGAATAATTAGAGATATGTTCGTAAGATTGCTAGAAGCATATGAGCAGACAATGAATGAGATCTATGAAATGGAATATCATGGCAAGTTATGGAACCTCATATAAATGAATATAAATTTAAAGTTCATAGGATAATCCATTAAAATAATTGACTGTCAGACATAGATGAATTTGTGAATATTATATTCCAATAAGAATATAAGTCATGAAAAGAGAGTTTACAAGTCTATGGCATTTAAGAAATGTGATAGATTACTTTGGTTCCATAGTATCTTCGAAAAAGAGCAAATATATGAATAGAGGATGAATCTCCTGAATAGACCGTTGATATGGTTAATGTATAATCAGTTACTTGAGTAAATCATTAATAATGATAAATAGATCTCGATTAACCATATTACTATAGGTAAAAAGATGGAACCAAAGACAAAATAAATTGACGACAATATATAAAAAAGCGCGTGATATAAATGAGGATCATGAATCTACCTTTGTGTATGAGTAGAAAAAATGAGTGGTCAAAAGTGAAATGAGGTAAACAAGTGGATGTAAAGATCGTAATAAAAACAAAAAAATAATTGGACAAGAAATTCAAGCATCTAATAGTTTATATTTCTCGAGAGAGTGAAATAAAAAATAACATTGCAGTATGAAAACGGTTTGTTACAAGGACAATGGAGAAAATTATAATAGATACAATATATTGATATGTTTGGCAAGGAAAAAATGACTTAAGTTGCATTTCAATATTTTATAATCCCTTAAAGATTATTTCTAGCTAATTTGGTTCCGGAAACTATATAGAACTCTGGGACAGTTATAACAAATCTTATATAAAGAAAATTTTGGGATGAAAAATATTGTAAGAGAAAAGTCTTAAAATATCACCAAAATTTGAAATTGAAAAAGATGTTTTTCAAAATATCATGGTAAGATCTTATAAAAATAAGTGCTTTAGAGATGCTATTGATCTATTGAAAAAATGTTGTTTCAAAAGATCACGGTAAGATATTATATAGTAAGCATTATGAACTTATGTATATTGCAAGTCTTATTTGATTAAATATAGTGATAGATACTAATTTATATATAAGATAAGGCTCATTTCCTATTCATGGACATTAAAACAAAATTGAAAATATATATGTTCTCTTCAAGGTTTGTTTTGATTTAAGATTGGTTTATCCTAGAAACTTCGAGTTTGTATGGTTGGTTTTGCAGATGCAAGATACTTAACAAATCCATGTAAAGCTCGATTGAAAATTGGCTACATTTTTACAATTGATGAAACCGTGATACGTGGAATTCCGGGAAAAACATTGGTTTTAACTTCTTCGAAGCATGTCAGGAGTGTGTATGGTTTAGCTCAATGAGATCACATACAAGAAACAAACTGAATATTTACCAAAATTCAACAAAAATGTTTGAAGATAATTTGACTTGTGTGGCTCATCTCAAAGGTTATATGAAAAGCGATGGAACAAATCATTCCTACAAAGTTTTTCTCGTACATTCGAGAACTTGAAAAAACAAAAAATGAACATCGAATATGTACGATCATGGAAAAATCTGGCTTACTTGTTTATAAAGAAATTTTCCACTACAACATTTTAAAAATACGTCTACTGTATTATAATAAGTCATTCGTGTAACCTATAAAAAAAACTATGTTCATTATTTTTAGGGAAAAGTCACTGTATTTTTTTTTCCTTCGTTGTCATTTTTATGCCATCAAATTTTTCATGATTAGATTTTTAACGAAACAGTATAATACAGAATAAATAATTAAGAGAAGTGTTGAATAATAATTATCTATTGAAAGAGATAATATTTATCTTCATTTTTGTCTTATTGGTCGAGTCGGTCTAACTAATCATTATCCACGACTGATGTCATAGTTTAATATTTTCTGGTTGATACAAATATGCGACTTCCTCCCTTTTAGTATGTACGTGAGAAAGTTGTGAAGAAAGAAACTTGTTATTATGTTCCTATATCTCCCGTTGTATCACCATTACATCATATAAACGTGAGAAAGTTAAGAAATAAACTTTATTATTATGTTCCTATCTCCATCGTTGTATCACCACTACATCATATAAAGATATATATATATATATATATATATATATATATATATATATATAATTCAATAAATCCTCATCTAAATCACAACAATCTGAATCAGACATTTTTCTGTTGTCTGATGGACATGGCCTCGTATCTATACGCTTATAGGCTAGTAAGAGAACACTTGAAATAATTATAGTTACCTACTATTGGAATAACATTATACTATTAATGAAGTTTTCATGAGCTTGTCTTTTATTAGGTTTGGTTAATTATTAGAAGTTCTATTCATGTATAATGGTTGGTATTTTTATCTTTTTAAGAAACAGAAATAAACTCTATATAAATATTTCCTCCGTTTCTGAATAAGTGTCATTTTGACATTTTTCACGTAGATTAAGAAAATGCAAAAATATACTAAGGTACCCTCATTTAATATTTAAATATTTGAATAAAAATAATTTTAAAAAATATCTATTGGTCATTTAAAAGGGTAAGAAAAAGATTTTATGTGAAAACTTGAATTGGAAATGCAAAGTGACATTTTTTTAAAACAAAAAGAAAAAGTTAAAGTGACACTTATTTAAAAACAGAGGGAGTATGACTTATTATGAATTTATATATATATATATATATTAGTCCATCTCTCCCCTTTTTCACTGACATGGTCACAGGTTCGAACAGAAATGCAGCGACGTTTGTCATTTTTGGACATTTCGCATTAATGAATAAAAATTACCGAAATGCCCTTGTCTTCTACATCAGGCTCTGTCAAACAGAAACCCTAATTTTCGATTGTCACTCTTTTTCACGATTCTTCACATTCTATACTTGTTTTTGATGTGTTACCCAGATTTGAAATATTTACTATCTAATACATGATTTTACACTTAAAATTAAGAGTAAAGTGACAATTTTTGAACAAGGGAACATGGTAAGGAATAGCCAATACAAAACGGTCACGTATGGGTTTTTTTACTGATTCTTAAAGCTCCATGTTTGACACTGGTTCTGATGTTTTAATGCATTTTTGTTTTTTTTTCTTAGAACCCCCGTGCTACAACCTTCGTTGGAGGTGATCTAAATCAATATTTTTGGAAACTTTTTATTTTTTGGATTAGAGTACCGTGTTCCATTTATAAATTCAGTATTCTGATATTTAGAAACTAAATATTCCTAAATTTTGTGATTTTATTGACCTAGAACACTAAGTTTATCTCTCTCTCTCTCTCTCTCTCTCTCTCTCTCTCTCTCTCTCTCTCTCTCTCTCTCTCTCTCCGTCTTGTCAGTTTCTCTGATCCTAGAGGCTTGACGGTGTTGTCTTAGCTCGAGAGAAGCTCTGGTTTCGGCATAGTTCAGCTGGGTGGTGGAGTCTCGACACGGGGTTAGTGAGTTTACATCTCATGGAGTCAAATCTTAGGGGTTTGGAGGGAGTCCCTTAAGCTCCTTGGAGGGGTGGTGGCGCATGGAGGAGGTCGTTTGGCTCATTTTTCTCGCTCTGAACTGCATTTTTCGGGCTTTGGTTAGGACGGAGGGTGAGTGGTGTAGGGTTCAGAGCATTCGTCTTCTCCTTGGTGTCTCAGAAAGGTGTGCTCTGTTTTCTCTATACCTAGGGTGCTTTGGAGGTTACGTTTAACTCAAAGTCGTACTTAGCCTTGACTATGGCGTGTGCTGGTGTTCGTGGTGTTTGGTCCGGGAAGTATTGTAGTGGTGGTGGGGACGGAGTCTATGGCATGCCCACTGCGGTGATGTGATGCTCCTCTCAATCTCTCTCCCTCTTCTCGGCTGTTCGTATTCAGGCATACAAAATCGACGTGTTGTTCCCGTTCGTTCGTGTTTGTTTTGGATCATTCCACCGGCTCATTTTTTGACAGCTAAAGCTCACTTGTCTACGGTTCTTGGAATGGCGATTGTCAAGGTGTTAGGAGGCTTCTTGTTGTTGGAGGAGCATTCTCTTCCTTGGTGGCGCAATCAGTTCTTCGACACATCTTAGTTTCATGGATGCTTTGCGCTTGCGGTAGTGTTGTTTAACTAATGTTTTGCAGGTCTTGGAGCATCTTTCTGGTTCGGATGGCTGTTCATATTCCCTAACTGGATTCTTTCTTTCGTTCGTGGATTTGAGGTCTTCATCGGTCTTTTGTCCCGAGTAGTCTTCGGCGTGTAGCAGATATAAGTTTCGGGAAGTTCATATGGACCTAGATATTTCAGAGACGTCACGAGAATTCCCGGCATTCGAGGCAATGAGGAGAACCTCATGTTCCCGTGGTCAAACGTCGATGGTTGAGAACGGTATCTGATACCTAAAAAAATTAAAATCAACTTAGCGAAATGTGTCGGATTTAATGGGTTGGCGAATATAGATTGTAATATTTTGATTTGGAAGATTTTGTTGTGATCAAACTTGTAACCTGAATTGATTGCATGGTTTGTAATTATAATTAAAAAAAAAGAAGCAAACATATATATGATAAATTGATGATTGGTCTTGGTCCTAAATCTTTAATCCTGTCAACCCAAGATCTTTTTTACTTAATCATTTGCTCTTTTTAAATATAAAAATATGACAGAAAATAATCAGAATATAGTGGACATATATTTGAAATTATAGCTGATGTAACATATAATTGTTATTTTATAGCATGTTGAAATAAATAATCTTGATGTGCTTATATTTATATATATATATATATATATACATATCTTATTTGTTTCTGATTTATAATTTTTGAGGGAAAATCGAATTAAGATTCATGTAATATATTTGTTTGTTTGCTTACTTTAGTAGTTGTATTGCATAAAGGATAGCGATATATTTCATACTAATGCATATATTCAAAAGAAGATGTGTTGTTGTGTTGTTGTCTAAATTCCATACTTCTAAATCCATGATCCATCTGAAGCTGAGGCACTTGATTGCTTGTGTGAGTTGGTGGGAGTACCACATCTAAGTCTCCCACCTAATAAGATCACCCTTTTAAGGACTTGTGGTCACAATATTCTCTCAGGTTTCACATGCATATCACGATTTCATAGGCTTTCTAGTGTTTTTTTTATGAAACCAAGCCTTTCTAGTTGATAGTCTAAAACTTATTATAGCAGAAAAGCCTTGAATTAGTTCTAATTTTATTTGAATTCTAATGTAATAAAACATCAATGAAATTGATAGGTTTTTTTATTAGGTATCATTTTATTATTGGATTGTTAATAATATGGGTTTAGAGATATCTATAGAATTGGAAAAAAATACTGAACTTCTATATAAATCAAATGCCAAAGAATATGATTATATAATATATTACATTTCTTGCACCTCTGCTTATATTATTTTTAGAAAGTTGGATAGTTCTAGCTCGATATTAATGTTGTGACTGAAAAATTTAAAGTAAATCAAAGAAAAATATAATGAAAAGGAAAATAAAAGAGGGAGAGAGAGTAATAATATTTACTCGTGTTTGAGTCAGAATAAAAGTGTATGTGTGTTTTATTTTCTTTTCACAGAGATTAGAGTAAACACTACAAGAAAACAAGCACTTTACTACGGCCTTATTCCTTGTTAATTCGTCGTAATGTCAACATTACGACGAATTAACAAGGAATCACTATTCGTTGTAAAACGATCGTCGTAATGGACGTTTCGTCGTAATATCCTAGTAATGTATTCATGATGTTCTCAAAAAAATTATTCTCTATATGCATCACATCGAGGTTGTGTCGCAAAAGAAGATCCTTCCAGTAAGTTAGCTCCCAAAATATACTCTTCTTGTGCCAATTGTGAGCGACTCCATACCCATCAGCCATATTTGTAGAAACATGTCAATTTTCTCCACGAGGAACAGTTTCCAAAGCTCCATAGTGATCAATTTGTTCTTCAATTTGTTCTCCAGTTAAATATGGAGGAGGAGTGTCTTGACAACTCTTTTGTGCTTAAACAATGTCTTGTTTCTTCGGTATGGATGAGTAAGTGGAAGAAATCGACGATGACAATCAAACCAACACGTCTTCCTACCATTCTTCAGTTGAAAAGCATCTGTCATTCTAAGACAATATAGACAAGATAACCTTCCATGTGTTGTCCATCCAGACAACATCCCGTAAGCAGGAAAGTCACTTATAGTCCATAGCAGAACTGCTCGCATCGTAAAATTATTTTTCAAGGAACAATCATACGTCCTCACCCCTGCTGACCATAAATCCTTCAGCTCTTGTATCAATGGCTGAAGAAATACATCTAGCGACCGTTTTGGATGCTTCGGACCAGGGACTAATATGGTAAAAAAGAGAAGTTCTTGTTCCATGCACATCTCTGGTGGCAGGTTGTACGGCGTAAGAATGACTGACCATAAAGAATATTGTCTCCCTGACATTCCAAATGGACTAAATCCATATGTGCATAACACAAGATAAATATTCTGAATATTTATTGTGAAATTTGGGTATACCGTGTTGAAATGTTTCAACGCTCTTGCATCTGATGGATGAGCGATCTCGCCATCCCTCTGGACATGTTCAGCATGCCATCTCATCGCTCCAACAGTCCTCTCAGATTGATATAATCTTTTCAGCCTGTCTGTAATTGGTAGGTACCACATCCTTTGGTACGGTACCCTATTTCTTCCACGTCCTTGGGGTTTGTATCGTGGTTTCTTGCAAAAACGACACTCTTCTAACTTCTCATCGTCCCTCCAGTAGATCATGCAGTTGTCGATGCAAACATCTATCATCTCCGAAGGTAATCCAAGACTATATACCAGTTTCTGAATCTCATAATAAGATTCAGCTGACACGTTGTCTTTTGGCAAATACTCTATAAACAATTCAGCCCATGCATCCATGCAATTCTCAGATAAATTATGATATGTTTTAATATTCATCATCCTAGCTGCTAAAGACAATTTAGAGATACCTTCTCTACAATCAGGGTATATTGGTTGATTTGCAACAGCTAACATCTCATAAAACCTTTTTGCATCTAAGTTTGGTTCTTCAACAGTTTCACTTTCAGCAGCTATGGTTGTAGTGGTTTCAGGTAAAAATGCATCAGTAATCATGTCATGAACCCTATCATGATCTACCATTGGTTCCTCCTGATGGTAACTATATTCGTTATGCAGATGATATGGTTCTTAACTACTACCAGCATCCTGAAAATTACTATTACTACTACTAGCTTCATTTCCACCATAACCCTCTCCATGTTGAAACAAAATATAGTAATGTGGTGTAAAACTCCGGTTTAATAAATGCTTCCATACATTTTCACTACGAGCAAATTTTGAATTCTTGTACTTTCGACAAGGACATAACATCTTACCACTTTCTTGCGTGATCGGTGTAGTGCCTGCCTATACATGAATGTCTCTAGCCCCCTGAGAAATACATCCGTCACTCTACCGTCAGCATATTTGTGTGTATACATCCAACTCCGTAACTCCTAAATATTTCTACCATCCGACATTTTTTGATTTTTTTTTAAGTTTGGAGATGTTGTGAAGGAAATGAACATATATATAGGAAATTTTCGAATCTGGTAGGTGAAAATTAAACAACAAATTTAGAAGGAAAAACTTTATTACCCTTTTACATATACTTCACAAGAAAATTACAATAAAATATCTTATTTAAAGAGCACTATAAACACGTTTTCACAAAACATAAACGGGTGAATTTTCGTTGTAAAGTACTTGTAATTGTACAACGAATTTACGACAAAACAGAATATTCGTCGTATTGTCGTTTTACTGTTACGATGAATTTTTTCCTCGTAACTTTACAACGGCATTACGACGAATATATATTTCGTTGTAAAGTTCTTGTAAAGTATATGTAAGATTACGACGAAGTAATTTTCTCGTAAATGGTTGTTGTTATGATCATGTTTTTTTGTAGTGAAAGAGTTTTCACTTGATTAGCTAAAAGCCTTGTTCGGAAACTCGCTAGGCGTTACGCGTGCGGCGCATCCGGGCCTAGCGATTTATTGAAAAATTGGAAAAAAATTGGGGAGTACGCGGGGAGGAATTTTTAGTATTTTTACATGTATAATATACTTTATATGTATAATATAAAATATTATGTAAAATACATATTTATGTAAAAACATATTTGTAGTAAGATTTATAAATTTCTAAATACATATTAAATTAGATCACAAAATAATCCACTTACAAAAAAACAAAATCAAAAATATTATTGGAAAACATCTACAAAAAACAGAAGTATTGGGTAAATATCGGCAGTAAAGGTCTTATACGGAGAAGTATCCAAATTTATATGATTTAATTGTCACGTGTCACGTAACTAATGATACAATGCTTCCACTGTAACTTATTAACTTTATGATGTGAGTCACTTTCTTCTTCTTCTAAATCTATTCGACTGTAAATTTTTTGGACTCAATCTTCTTCTTATGTTAAGACACACAAAGCTAATCACAGGACAAGAAAAAAAAAAGCCTTTGTTTCAGTCCGAAGTCTTTTCACCAACAATGCAAATGGTCTTTAGGTCTGAGATTCCATTAATTGAGAAGAACGATTCTGGACCAAGCGATTTTGTCAATTCCGCGGCCGCCTTTTATACTTTTACGGAGTCAACGCTTCTTTCTCGGCTCACCGCGTTATGTAACCGAAGTGGTTCAAGTCGCCACGGTATCCACCCGCATCACGTTTACTCGGCCGACTAATCGCCTCCGCGGCCGATTTTTCGAACAAGGGCTAAAAGTAGAGTAATTTAAAAGAAGAAAAATATTTATCAATGCTTTACAGTCAAAGCCTAAGGCTAATGTGCCAAGACCTACAAATGCAATATAAATAAATTAAATGCTCACAAATCACATCATTCTCAGCTAAACTTCACGATGTTATAATGGATATCGAATTCTCTTTGTTGTCAGATTGGTGTAGTGGAAACTAAGATAAATAGAAATAGATCCATTGATTTTAGAATATCTGAAAATTAAGATTTGAGATACTCTTTCGAATGGTTAATTAAAAGTTTTTTTCAAAAATCACTTTTTTTATTAATCGATCATAAGCTCAATACAACATTAGACATAATAAAAAAAAACATTAGGCATAATAAAAAAACATTAGGCATAATAAAAAACTAATTAAAAAATCAATTAAAAACTATCTTAGTTCAAAAAAAAAAACAAAAAAAAACATTAGGTATAAAATTTTATTTATATAAAAACTAATTAATCTTAGAACTATTAAAATTCAATTAACTAAGATAAATACCAAAATAAATAATAAATTAAATAATTAAAATATTTGGAATATATTTCTGCATCATAGACACGACTAAAATAGAGTCCATCCTTAAATTTTTTAAGTAGGTTCATGGAAGGGGAAACATAAAATTCAGTAGGTTCAAATTTAATATCATCCTTTAGGTAATGTTAGGAAAAGTTTCAAAAAAAAGTAGAAATATGAACTACATACTTAATGAATTGTACATGTTAGAGTTGCATTGAAAACAACATAGGAAGAAGCAAAATGGGTCTGCGGTTCGTAGGAAGAGTGTCAGACACCGTCATAAACATAAACTTTTTACTAACTTCTTTATAGGCATTAATACATGATCACAAGCCTTTGTTTTTCTATTTTAAAACAGTCTTAGTTGAAACATTTTTTGTTTCTGTATAAATTTAATAATTTCCTCATTGAAAAACCTTTTTGAGCAAGCAAAAATAGGGTGAGAAGGAGTGGTTCACACTAAGAGATAAGAAGTACCCAACTGGACTGAGAACGAACAAAGCAACATAAGCTAGTTATTGAAAAGCAGCTGGTAAAGACAGAGAGATCAAAAGCTCTAAGGCAAATTCGGAATCAAGAAAACTCTCATCTTTTACAAAGACAAAACTTCACATCTCTAGAAACACAAAGATTTATTAGAGCATTTTTTTCATTGCTTTAGAAATTTCTCAAAACTAAAGCTTTTAATTTTTATTTTAGATCTTATTGAACAATCCTCTATGAGATATATATTTACATTAAAAGACAATTTCTTTTTGACATGTGGAATATAAAAACATAAACCTTATCAAATAGAATATTTCATTTTCTTATTCTAAATTTCTTTTTTTGTGTTTATCTCTTAACATATTAAACACTTGTTAATATGTTAACTTTCCACAAGCTTGGAATTATCCAACATTCACCCCCTTAATATCAACTTGAACTAGGAAGATCAATTTCTTAAACTCCAATAAAACTTCTCATTTGATTGAACTTAATCGTTGCTAATGGCTTTGTAAGAATGTCGGTCTTCTGCTCAACACCCGACACATGCTCGACTTCGATTTGTTTGGTCTCCACACATTCATGAATGAAATGATATCTTGAAAGTATGTGCTTACTTTTTCCATGGAAAACCATATTTTTCGTTAGAGCAATAGTTAATTTGTTGTCGATTCTAAGTATAAGATTCTCGCATTCTTCACTTAGTATCTCACACAACAACTCTTTGATCCATATAGCTTGCTTTGATGCCTCTGTTTCCACCATGAACTTTGCTTCGCATGATGAAAATGCGACTGTCGGTTGCTTCTGCGACGTCCAAGTAATCAATGATGAACCATAATAGAACGCATGTCATGACGTGCTCATCCCGTCATCAACATCAATGATGTGACTGCTGTCACTATAACCAATGACGCTCCTTGGACCCATCTCTCTTGAAGAAAAAACTGAAGTTTGTTGTTCCTTTTACATACCATAGTATGTGCTTGATGGCTTGTCCATGAGAGTCTTTCGGATTGTGCATGTATTTACCCAGAACGCCCACTGTGTAACACAAATCGAATCTTGGGTGAGGAAAATACCTCAAACATCCTATGATTCCTATGTAATTCGTAGCATTTATCTCTGGTTCATCTTCAGTTTTTGAGATCTTTAAAGTTGACTCCATTTCTACGTGAGCCGCGTTACATGCTTCCATCTTTGTGTCACACAAGATTCCTTGAGCATACCTTTCTTGTTTTATTCTGATTTCATTTGCTCCTTGAATCTTGTAGATCCACTTTAACCTTATAGGTTTCACTCCAGTTGGTCTATCCACAAGCTCCCATGTCTTGTTTCTTGTGATATACTCTAACTCGGCTACATAGCTTCAACCCGTTCTGTAACGTGTTTGGCCTCAAGATAGTTCTCTGGCTCGCCATCTACTGTGAGGAACAACATTGCACTTTCTTGATCTGCAAGTAACACATAATAATCGAGATACCTTGGTTTTGTTATGGTGTGGCCGTGTCTAGTCACCAAGGGTTGACCACTACCATCTTGGTTCTCATTGTGGCATGTCTCTTCTTCTTCTTCCTCATCTTGGTTTATAGCTTCATGTTCATGATCATCACCTTGATCATTACCTTATTCTTTCTCACCCTTATGTGGAAGCTTAAGCATACTTGGTTCACAATCCGCTTGGTTTGTTGTAGACGACCAATCCCAAGCTTTCTTCTCGTCAAAGATCACATCTCTACTCACCATGACCTTTCATGCAACCGGATCATAAAGTCTATAGGCTTTGGAACCCGGCTCAGTTCCAAGATTGATCACACTCTTTGATCCCTCATCCAACTTCTTAAGGTAGGTCCAGTGATTTTCGCATGAGCTACAAAACCAAACATCCTCAAATGCTCGATATTTGGATTATTTGCTGTGAGACATTCAGATGGTGTTTGATCCTTCAAGTCTTTTTTAGGAACTCTGTTGATGAGGTAAGTTTAATGTCGTACAACTCTCCACCCTACAAGTATCGGCATCTTCATTGCCTTAAGCATACTTCTTTTCATTCCCATTAAAGTTTGATTTCTTCTCTCTACAACACTGTTTTGCTGATACATGTAAAGAGCGGTTAGGTACCTCTTAACTACATTCTCTTCACAAAATAAATTAAACTCAACTGACGTAAACTCTCCTCCTCTATTGGCGCAAAATTTTTTAATGGTTGACCCGATTTACTTTTATACATTGTCCTTAAACCTTTTGAATCGATCGAATACCTTCTCCTTCTCTTTCAATAGTATAACCCACATATACCTAGAAAAGTCATCAATTAGGACAAATACATAACGATTATTTGCTGGCGTTTGTGGTGTAATTGGTCCATACAAATCTACATGCGAAAACTCCAATGGCTTTGTCACACGAAACATAACCTTCATCGAGAATGAATGTCTAATATGCTTCAGTTATAGACATGCATCACACACACTTTCTTCTTGTGTTACACTCGGCATTCCTACAACCATATTCTTTTTTACCATGTTGTTCATCACCCTCATAGCTTATATCACTAAAAAAACACGTTATATTCCAACGGACATTCCTATGGATATTAACTTCGTCGGTTATATTTGACGGATTTTCCGACGAGATACCAATGATATACATAATTTCATGTGCGTCGGTATTTTGTCGGAAATTTCCGACAAAAAACCGACGAACGTCACGTCATCGGAAATTTCGTCGAAATCTCGACACAATCTCGATGAAATATTATATCCGTTAAGTGACAATTTAAATTAGTTATATTTTTAATATTCATCAAAAATTCGTCAAAAATTTCCGATGAATTTCCGACGAATCGTTTGACCGTTGTGGTCTCCGACAAATTACCGAAGAATTTTTGACGGACATTTTTGACCATTTTGATTTCTGACAGAATTCCGACGAACCTTTTGACTATTTAAATATCTGACGGATTTCCGACGAACTTTAAAATATTCGTTGAAATTCGGTCGGAAATCCGTTGAAGTGTCGACATAAATTTTTCTCTATAAATATGACCTCCCCACACACATTCCCCTCATTCACTCTTTATTCTCTCTTCACTCTCTATAAATTAAAAAAAAACAATCATGTCTTATGGAAATCATTATCGATCATGGATGGATAAACCGCATTTGGATTCAAACACAAATTTGCTTACAGAGGAATACATGAAATGTATTAGCGAATTTATGAGGCTTGTTCAACAACAACCGGAAGCAAATACCAGTATTTTACGATATCCATGCTCTTCATGCAATAATAATAAGGTTATAAGGGAATAGGATGGTTGGACTTATTTATATATGATAGGGGCTATACATAGTTATAAGGTTTTGTATCTTCATGGAGAAACTGGTAATGAATATGGTAGTACTAGTGAACCTCAACATGTAGGAAGGTTAGAAGAACCGAAAACAGATGTATATTATGGTGTAGGTACTGAACATATGGTAAATGATCATTATAGAGGGGAAAAGCCCAATGCATAATCTATGAGATTTTTGACATGCTAGATGTAGGAAAACAACCTTTGTACAAAAGTTGTAGAGATGGGCATTCACCCTTATCATCTGCAACTAGATTGATGGGTATTAAGACATATTATAATTTGGCTGAAGAATGTGTGGGTGCGATTCCTGATTTCGTTAGAGGTATTCTATCAGAGGATAATCTAGCACCGAGTTCATACTACGAGGTTCAGAAATTGGTAGCGGGTCTTGGTTTGCCGTATAAGGTGATGGATGTATGCATCGACAACTGCATGATTTATTGGAGAGCGGATGAGAATCGGGATAGATGCAAATTTTGTGGGAAACCTCGCTTTCAAGAAACAAGTGGAAGAGTTCCAGTACCATTCAAGAGGATGTGGTATTTCCCTTTGACGAAAAGACTGAAGAGGTTATATCAGTCAGAACGCACAGTCCAACCAATGAGATGGCATGCAGAGCATTCTATATATGGTCAAATTAGACATCCTTCAGATGCAAAAGCTTGAAAATATTTCCAGTCAACATATCCAAAATTTGCCCATGAGAGAAGAAATGTCTTTCTTGGATTATGTACAGATGGTTTTACCCCGTTTGGAAAGCATAGAAAATAATATTCTCTATGGCCAGTGATTGTGACACTATACAACTTGCCGCCTAATTTGTGCATACGACAAGAGTATTTGTTTCTCTCCATTCTCGTTCCCGGGCCAGAGTCTAAGAGATCATTTGATGTGTTTCTTCAGCCACTGATATATGAGTTACAACAACTATGGGCGCATGGTGTTGAGACATATGATGTTTTGTGCAAAGAAAACTTTCAGATGCATGCAGTACTTATGTGGAAAATAAGTGGTTTTCCAGCATATGGGATGTTATCTGGACGAAAACACATGGGAGGCTAACATTTCCATATTGTCAAGATAAAACTGATACTTTCCAACTAAACACGAAAGGAAAACGTGTTGATTTGAATATCACAGAAGATTTCTCCCACCCGATCATCATACCGTAGAAACAAGACTTTGTTTACGAAGAACAAGAAGGTGTTTGACAACCCACCAGAAGAAATTAGTGGGAAAGATTTGTTGGAACAATTAAGGGATTTTGGTGTAGTATGACGCCAGACATTGGTGAACATTAAAAAATTGAATCGACACTGTTGGAAAACTACACAATTGGCACAAAAGTATCTTTTGGGATCTGCCATACTGGAAGGATCATCTGTTGCGGCATAATTTAGATGTCATGCACATTGAGAAGAATTTTTCGACAATCTGATGAACACAATTCTTAACATCCAAGGTAAAACGAAGGATAATTTGAAGTCAAGACTGGATTTATTCGATATTTGTGCTTGTTCATAACTTCGCGTTGATGAGTACGGTGTGGCTCCCTTTCCCATATACCGGCTGGATGCATCTGCAAAGGATGAGTTTTTTGATTGGATTACAGATAAAGTGACATTTCCAGACGATTATGCGTCAAATTTACGTAACAGCGTTGACAAAAGTGAAGGGAAATTTACTGGCTTGAAGAGTCATGATTGTCATGTAATGATGCAGCGCCTCTTTCCATTTTGTTTTCTACACTATTGCCACAAAATGTTCATGAAGCAATTGCATGTATTTTATATTTTAATATTTTTAATTGGTTGTTATATTAATTAATTTATTATGTTTTATAGGTACTTATGGATTTTTCTCCTTTATATGTATGCATGGATAAGCGTTTTCTTCCGTGATTTATGTACTAGATCTGTCACCGCAGATGGTATTAGTAATTTGAAGGCTAACATACCCATGAGCATGTGCAACGTCGAGAAGATATTTCCTTCATCGTTTTTGATGTAATGGAACATCTTGCTATTCATCTCACAAGAGAATTGGAACTTGATGGTCCTGTATATTACCGATGGATGTATCTTTTTGAGCGTTATATGTATCATCTGAAGAAGAAAGTCAAAAATTTAAGCAAGGTGAAAGGATCTATAGTCGCACAGGTGATCAATGAAGAAACTACAAATTTTGCTGAAAATTATTTTCCATCAGAATTGTTGACAAAAAATTAGAGGCCTTCACGGCATGATGATGGAGGGCAAATGACAATGTATTATGTTATCGTCTCAAATATCTTTAGGGAAATTGGACGACTTAGTTGTAAACAAAAGAGGTGAAAACTTACTGAGAGAGAGCACGCCCATCTGCATACATATTTGCTCACCAACTGTGAAGATATTTTTCAATATGAGAGATAAAAAAATTATTTCATTTAAAAGGTCAGATTTTTCAATATATTTTATTTCATATTAACTAATGACATCATTTTATAGTAATTATACGACATACTTGATGTTGACTTACAGACATACCACATAAGAGGAGTTTGAAAAACTCAGACATAAAGGATTTGCTATTTTTCTTCTTAATTATGTGAGTGTGTACAAAAAAATTAGTTATATATTTAATAAAATAATTTATCACCGCTAAAAACAGTAACATATTTTTTTATAGGTCATTGAAGGTTTGGCTAGAGGTGAAGTGTTCAATAAGTAGATACTCGAATTTTTGCGGGGACCGAACTATATGGTCAAATCATAACTAAAATATACAACTCGAGGATATGCATTCTCAAGGTAAGGTCATTCTAAGACAACTTATGATGCTGATGTTTCGTCTTCATCCGGGGACGATGTGTACTATGAAAATATACAAGATATTTTGGAGATTCAATATCCCGATATGGTTGGATTCCAGTGTATTGTATTCTGTTGTGATTGGTATGACAACACTCCAGATCGAGGGGTGAAATCTGACGCATTTGGTGTTATAACGGTTCATTCGCGAAGGAACTTCAATATTATGATTATTTCATTCTTGCTTCTCAAGTTGATTAAGTATGTCAATTTATTAATTGTTCAACAATATGTATATTTACCATTTCACATATTACTAATAGCTATAATTTTATTTATAGGTTTCCTACATCAGTTACCCTCGTGTTACGTACAGAGACGATCTTTGGGTCGTTGTAGTGTCAATCAATCCAAGAAGACAAATACATGAAAGTTCTGATAATGACCCATTATAACCACCCTTTAACAGCAACGTGAGCCCAGTTGAAGATTTAAAAGATGTTGAACTCGTTGTTGATTGTGCCCAGTTTGGAGATGATGATGTTGTACACACAGAGTCAGAAGTTGAAGTTGGAGAGTTTGACGAAGATTCTGAAGATTCTACAGATTCTGAGTAGATTTGTATAACATAAGTTATTGAAGTTCTTTTTATAAGTTATTGGAGTATTCTTTTTATAAATTATTGAAGTATTATTTGATAAGTTATTGCAATATTTTTTTAATAAATTATGGAAGTATTTTTATAAGTTATTGGTGTTCTTTTATAAATTTTGAAGTATTTTTATAAGTATTTGGAGTATTTACAACTTTAATATCATATAAACGGATATTCGCCAAAATTTTGTCAGAATATTCCGATGAAATATAAATTTTCGGGTTTCAATAGGGATTTAGTATTCGTCGGAAATCCATCAAAATATTCTGACGAAGACTAACCATTCATCGGAATTTCGTCAGAATATTCCAATGGATTTTCGACGACACTTATTATATATTTGCAAAATTAATATATATGTAAATGTGGATACTTAAAATAACACTTATATAAGTGTATAATATGAAATTAGATGACAACCGTTTCAGTTTTTCATCTTAAAAAATTCATTACGTATGCATATCAATGTATTCGTAACATCTTACATCAATACCTATATACTTACACAAACATAGCATGGCAATCTAACTCTACTTTTTGATTTTGTATAATTTTGAGTTAAACACTTTATTTCTAGTTAAACCACTTGTAAATTGTTTATATACTATTAAAGATATGTATTTGATAATTAGACTAAAATTTTTAAGCCCCAAACGTTAAATCATCAGAATTCCTTCAGAATATTTCAACAGAATTCCGACGAAGATCATAAGGTTGTTAGAATATCGTCGGAAAATTCTCACGGATTTCCTAGGAAATTTTTGACGAAATTCCGATGACACGTATCTTGACCAATCAAAATACATGCAAAGCATATACAAGTTTCGTCGTAATTTCGTCGGAACTTACCGACGAATATATGATATTCTATATGGCTCATTTATTGATATTCCCAATTTCCGAAATATTCCAACGAATTTCCGAAATATTCCAACGAATTTCCGACATACTTAGTCATTTTGTCGGAAATCCGTCGGAATTTTTCACTCCCAAAAAAGTGAAAAACCAAAAAAAATGTGTGAACCGCTAAAAACGTAAATCAACGGAATTTCGACAAAACCGAGTCCGTCGTTTTTTTAATACATAACTCAAATTGTCTTTTTCTTCCTCATTCTTCTCTCTCTCTCTCTCTCTCTCTCTCTCTCTCTCTCTGTGAATTCTCTCTGGCCTCCCCGACTCTCTTCCTCTTCGCCGGCGATTTCCACCTTCTCAACTTTCCCAAATCGCAACCCAATCTCCCAAATATTCCACAATCATGTAAATTCTTTTAAATCTTCTCTTTATACTTCATTTATTTAGGTTTTGGATGTTAATTTTGTTTTTTAGGTTTTGGATGTTAGATTTGTAGATTTTAGGTTTTGAATGTGAATTTTTAGGATAAGATGTATAATTTAGGAATTATATGCTAGATTTTGTTTTTATTGTGGTTTATGTAGTTTTAGAAATTTTTATAAAGTTTTTTATATTTTATAAAATGTTTTTATAATTTTAAAAACGTTTTCTAACTTTTGTTTATAATAAAATTGTTTTAAAATGTTTTACTAATTTTATATATAATAAAAATTCAAGGAAATTATTATTAATATATATATAAACATTTTGGAAAACATTATAAATTATAAAAACGTTTTGGAAAATATGTAAAAAAATTTTACATAGTTTTACAAACATATATATATATATTAAACATTAACGTTTTAATTTTTCAATATATATATCTAACATTTTACAAAATTATTAATATTATCAAAAACCTAAATATATATTAAAAACGTTTTAAAAAGTTATAAAGTAGATTTTAGGAATTATAAAAATTTATAAGAAATTAAATATAGAATTATTATGAAATATATATTTAAACTTTTTATTAAGTTATAAATATTTTCTATCGGAATTGTTTTTAACAATTGTTATTTTCTATCGTAGGTCCGAGGAGTCTCTTAGGCCATTACGACGTTCCGCACCTCGAGGCCGATTTTATACCGGGAGTAGTTCACGTGAATCGGGATCATCACACGAGCAAAACGCAGTAACGTCTATTCCTCCTCCAGCTCCTCATCAGGTTCCACCTCTAGATCCACTCATCAGGTTCCACCTCTAGATCTAGGTGCTCAATATGAGTCGGGTAGCATGCCGATTGAGGTAATGGTTCTACAACCAGGCCGAGAGAATTTCCGTGAGCTTCATCCCAATCCACACGGATACACTACGTGGTAAGTTTTTTCTTTTTAATTCTTACACAATATTTATATTTTTTATTTCATTTTAACTTATTTTTTTGTTTTCTTTTAAGATTCAACAACTCGAACAACGATATTAGCAAATGCATTACCAAATGATGTATTCCATGATACTTAGAGGATATCAGACCTACAATGTGATGCCTAACGACGAGTGCGAGTTGTGGTTCCGTAAATTTGCAGTAACGTTCTAATTTTTTTGTTTTAATTTTGTATTATATATTTATTTATTTTGTTTTTTGCAGCAACATTTCACGTGGGATTCTGGATATACTGCAATCGTTCGTCAGGGCTTTCACGAGAAGGCCACATAGTCTTATACGAATCAGATATATGAATGGGAGCAACTATGGCTCAAGGGCAAGACACCGAACTATATCAACGGCACAGTTTGGCAAGATAGAACCAGACGACTATAGATAAATCCCTCAGAAACTCAGCCAACCACAACTGGGGCAGGAAAGTTTGTTTTGTCCCCAACCTCGGGGCTTGCAGTATGTCTACTAAGGAGGATCAGCTTGTAAGTTCTATATATTTAAGTTCTATATATTTTTAAAAAATTACTTTTTTTATATATTTATTGATTATTTTTTATAAAAGGTTGAAGCAAATGATGGTAATCCCGTTGACCATATCAACGTCGTGAGAGAGACGTACACTAACAAGAAGAAGGGTGAAATTCAGGTTCCCATCATCAGAGAGGTCATAGAGTTGGTACAAACCTAAAAAGAAGCATTTCTAGCTTCTCAGCCAATCTCTGATGACGATTCCATGGCAGGTTCCACCAACTTTTCCAGACTTCAAATAAAAGAATTGGTGGAACATGTAATTTTAAAATTTTTCATTTCATATTATTTTAATATATTACTAATATTTAATTTATTTAAATTTTTTATAGGCGGTTCCAAGGAAGAAAGGGTGTTTGGTCGGTTTGGTTCGTCGTGCCTCTTCGTGTCATTCTTCCCAAGTCCCGTATGCTGATCTAGTGATTATAGAGCAGCTGCAGAACAATGTTGAATGGATTGTAGCGCTGGAGACGTTGAACGCTACAATTCCTGCTGAATTTGCGAATCAATTTCAATCAATATATATTGGAGAAGATGAAGTGTTCATTTTCCTACGAATTTTAGTTTTTTAATTTAAAACTCTAAAATGTTGTTTTAATTTATGTAAAACTTATATATTTGATATTTGTTTTAATTTCAGTCTTTATGGATTTATAAAAAAATATTCTAAAATAAAAATTTATATAAAAAAAACAAAATTGATAATAACAAGATTTCGACAAACATATATCCGTAGGAAATTTCTAACGAACCGAACCCCATCGGAAATTTCCGACGAACCAAAGGCCGTCAGAAATTATGACGAATAAAAGGTCATCGGAAATTTCCGATGAACAGAAGCCCGTCGGAAAATTAGGACGGAGGCATGTTCGTCGGAAATTTCCGACGGAGGCTTGTTCATCGGAAATTTCCGACGGAAGCATGTTTGTCGAAATGTTTTTTTTTATTTTTTCTAAATAGTCTCCGAAAAATTACCGATGAAATTTTCTATCGTCGGTCTTTCATTGGAAAGTTGTCCGTCGGTATCAGTCGGATTCTCATCGAAATTTATGTCGAATTTTTGACAAACTTTTTTTTCCCGACGGATCCATTTTGATGACAACTTTCGTCAGAATTTTGTTATTCCGACAGAATTTCGATTAATATGGCTGTCGGATTTCTCCTATTTTCTTGTTGTGTATGTCCTAGTCGAGCATGTCACCTCCATGTAGCATCTATATCTCTGACATGTAAACACTCTGAGTAGCTGATCTCCATCAGGGTCTTGTAGAGTCGGTTTGGAGATCTTGTAACACGTACTAGCAACCTCCCACACGAATCTGTGAGTTTTAAATAGACGCCTTTCATATTAACCTCACATTCGTTTTCTGCTGCTTGTCCAAGACTCAATATATTATGCTTCATGTCAGCTATGTACGTAATATATGTCTATGAGTGTCTTATTCTCTCCAGTCTTGCACACAAAAGTAACCACACTCTTTCCTACAATTTCAACACATAAACTATCACCAAACTTCACCTTCCGTTTGGTGTCTTGATCCAAACTCGAAAAGAATTCTTGTTCCCCGTCATATGATTAGTCGCTCCGTTGTCCAAATACCAAACACTTGCGTTGCCTTTGTCGATATCAAGATTCATCGGAAACACTTTGTCTTCTTTCAAGAATACCGCCTCATGTACATTAAGGGCGTCGGCCTCTTGTGTCTTGTTTAGGTTGGTTTCTTGATTCTTTTTTTGGTTTCTCTATACAGACAATTGCATAGTGACCCGATTTTTCACATCTCCAACATATCACCTTTGAACAGTCTTCATCAAGCTTTTATCTTCGATGTGTGACACTTGGTTTTGGTTGTTGAACCGACCTCAACCTCTGCCTCTTCCATTCCATCCTTCTACCTCTATATGGAAACTCTCATAGTTCCTATGACTATGCTGCTTTTATTTATAAACATAAGCTTCCCTTGGTCTTCTTTCGGAGTATCTTCCCTACACGCTCCTCATACGCCTTTAATCTTCAATCTATGTCCTCAAAACCCGTAGAATTTAGGTTTAACACTTGCTCAAGCGACTCTACGATCTGGATATACTTGTGTCTCGGGATACCCTTCAAGAACTTCTTCACCATCTTGGACTCTTTTATGTATTCTCCAAACGAGGCTGCCTCAGATGATAAACCCGATATTGTTCCTGCAAAATCATCGACTGTATCATTATCATCCATCTTCAACCTATCAAACTCTGTCATCAACGTCAAAAATCTTGCCTCCCATACACGATCAGATCCAAGGTGTCGTGAATTGATGGCGTTCCAGATCTCTTTTGATATTGTTTGTTCTTCCATCTGGAGAATCAAAGTTTCAAGAACGGATTGAAATAAAAGAGCAGCCGCAACATCGTTTTTCTTTTGATCATCTGAACCGGGTTTTATTGTGTCCCACACTTCATGTACACGCATCTAAACTTTCATCCTCATTGACCAAAATGTATAGTTTGTCGAGTTCAACATCAGATATTGGATGAATGCGGATCCAAAGTCCTTCGTGCATACAGCCCTATTCACATCCACCATCTTGCTTATGTGATCTTTTTCACAATCACCAGGATCGAAGCCTCAACTTAAGCCTAGATCGAGTCTCTAACTTAAGACTTTGATACCAATTCAAATCTCTAGAAACACAAAGATTTATAAGAACAACTTTTCGTACTGCTTTAGAAATTTCTCAAAACTATAGCTCTCAATATTTCTCTTAGATCTTATGGAACAACTCTCCATGAGACCTATATTAATAATGAAAGAAAATTCCCTTCAAAATGTGGGATATGGAAACACAACCCTAACCTAAATAGAAAACTTGTTTTCCTATTATAGATTTCATTTTTTGTGTATATCTTAACATATTAAACACTTATTCATATGTTAACTGTCCACATGCTTGATATTATCAAACAGAGCTCTTAAAGGTGAAAAAGATGTTGGTTCATGCATGAGTGACGAGTCTCTTACCATTAGATTACTTCTTCCGCTAAGGTAATCTTTCAACCCTTTCTTTAAATTCACTTTATCTAAGTGTGTATATACAATCAAAATGTCACTTTTGTTTATATCCTTCACACACGGATAAATGTGTTCTCTCAAAAGTTTTTCTGAAAAGTGCAACATCTTAGTTTACTTAAACTGGGATGGTTTTGTTATTTTATTTAGTTATTTGTTCTGTCTCAGATCCCATACTCTCCTTTCTTTTAAATACGGCTCGTGTAGTAAACCTAGAGTTCTTTAATCTCTTCTCCTATAAAAAGCAGGCAGCTCCTAATGTTTTTCCACACGAGAGAATAAGCAGCAGAGCTTTGTCGGATTGTTGACCTAGCTACCTCCTTCTTTCTTCTTCTAGACCTTGTTGTTATTCTTTTTTTTTTCCCTTCTTCATTATTCTCGATATGATCGCAATGAAAGGAGGTAGTCGTTGTTTATGTTGTGCAGTCGTCCCCTCAAAGTGTTCTCGTGTTGATGGAGGCAAAGCTAAACCATTAGAGATCCACTATTAGCAGATCTCTCTTGTTGTCTAGATCATCTTGTCCTCTTTCTAGACTGGTCACCGGTGAGGTAAAAAAAACTAAATCTTGTATTTTACATCTCATTCTTTTCTTTTATTTATATCTGTCATCTCGGGTCGTTTGGTGGTAGCACCGATCTTTTCTCTTGTATATCTGGTATAATGAAAGCCTTGTGTTGTAGATCTGCTTCTCCCCTCCTTTATGTTCGCAGATCTAAAGCCAAGGTGATAATTGATGTGATTTGTTCTTCCATCGTTCATTATCACTTCATAGTAGGAGTTTCTATCTAAGCCGTTCATACATATGTATTATCTATAAGCATACACATGTTTGTTTGATAAGTGAACTATCATATAATATATATATATATATATATATATATTGTATTATAATGTATAAACACCTAAATCTACTCATAGGTTGCTAAAACGAATATGGTTCTATGATGATTGAGACTTGCATGTGGTGGCATTACATGGGGATTAAGCATGTGTGGGTAGTGTATGTGATATAGCAAAGGGTTTAAGTCAAAGGTGTACCAGTGCAACGTGATCGAGAGTTCTTGGCGTTGAATTGTTTTTTGCTGGGTCATGCAGGGACCGAACGAGGTGGCATGACTCATCGCCGGAGTGGGCAGGCGGCAGTGCTGTGTGTGAAGTTGAGAATGTTGTAACATGGATCGTGCAGGGACCAAATGAGGTGGCGTAATCGTGTGAATGTGGTGGCGCAGATTACGCGGGGACTGAACAAGGTGGTGTAATCGCGTGAAGGCGTTGAACTAGGACCATTCAAGGTGGTGAGCTATTACGCGACAAAATGAGAAGTGTGGGGACCGTTTAAGGTGGCGTAGTCTCATGTTGGTTTTGTCGGGGTTTATCCTCGTTACTTGTTGATTGCTTTTGCTTTACTAGATGTTCTAAGTAGAGCTTTAGTTATGTTGTGTGATGAATGTTGGGTGATGATTTTGGGGCTCCTAAAGCTTCCCTCACTAAGCTTCATCGAAATGTTCACCCCTCCTCCTTCCCTTTCCTCTAGCAGGTTTGGTTCATATTGGTGAGTTTTAGTCAAAAGAAATTCTGGGAACCTACTTTGTTGAAAGACATGTCTTTTCTGAAAGAATTAGAGAAACTGAGTATTTTACTTGAGGAACAAATGAAGACCATGAGAGACAGAGGCAGAAATTTTATAGAGAGAGGAGAGAGTATTGAGGAACTTATTTAAGTTTGTTATTCTTGCATACATGTAAATATATCGACTAGGAAGACAAGAAAGAAATGAATAAACAAAGACCAGAGGGGACCACTTCCAAAGGCTCCAAGATTCAAATTCTAATTCAAATTATCTTGCCACCAATGGTCGTGTGGATAAGATCCCGTGGATGGGTCCCTGTGAATGGATTGACACTTCTTCCAGAATCCATTTTTCTTCTTCTACATTTCAACATTTCAGTCACTACTTCCTTCTCGATTCTAACACTCCCCCTCAAGCTTGACCATAGAATATCTTTTGGGCAAGCTTTGAACCATGAAGAAACTCCCTCATTAAAACCTTTAGCTTGGCAAAATGATATAGCCTATTTATTACCACATTTAGGCCATGTTCTAGGCTCTATTTAGGGTCTATTATGTGTGTTTAGACTATGTTTTAGAGTATTTACAGGTCTAGGTACTCATTGGAAGCAATTGGAGATTTTGGGCTATTATAAAGCATTTAAGATGCTCAGCCAGAAACTCAAGGTCGGATCCAATTTATTTATGAAGCATCTATCGACGTCACACCTTGTGTGTCGATCGACGACCAAGTAGGCTGAGAGATTAATGAAGACATGAGAAATTACAAGTTTTACCCAGAAGTTTCATCATTTGCAAGACAAGTCCTGGCCGAAATATAGACTATTTATTAGGGTTTTCTATCTTAGTTTAGGAGGCCGCCAGAGAATTAGTTCTAAGAGTTGGAATACCTTGCTACATCTATTGGAGAGAGAGATCTGACCATTATTACAGAGAAGATCTTGAACTCCTTATCTCTTTACTCAGTTTATTTAATGCAATTTATTCAGACTTTAATCATGTTCTTTATTGCTATGTCTGAGTAGTTCATTGTTAGATTTAGGGTTCTTCAATGGTAGTAATGTCTTGTTGATTTTATAGAATTGTTAGGGTAATCTTCTTGGTTCTTTGTTTAAGTTGCTCTTAATGCTAAGTTGAATTTGATCACCTCAATCTTAGAAGTTAGGGTTCCATAGCGCAAGCGAGAGCCTGGTTATGACCTTGAACCTATCTTAAACAATCTAAATAACTGGTAACAAACGAGAGTTGAATTAGAAGTTTAGAGAACCCATCAAACCGCGAAACCAGTACCGTTTAGAAAGAGCATCGATCGATACCACCATATGGACATCGATCGATACTCAACTGAGATGCGCGAGAGTGATCTCCTAAACCCTGAGGTTTGAGTTCGAGAACGGTACTTAATTAAAACCCTAGCAATCTATTAATCTACAATGCCTAATCTCACCTGAGAATTCACCTAAGTCTAATCCCTTAATTTAACCTTCACAAACCAAATCAATCTTGAAATCACTTGTTTACTATTATTATCATTTATCTAGCTTTAATTCGACAGCAATAAATCTATTGTGCAATCCTAGAGTCTCTGTGGATTTGATCCCTAAGTACTACACTGAACCTCTTATTTGAGAGAGTAAAAGTGGGAATAGGGTTAATTTGAGAGTGATATAAAACCCCACATCAAATTTGGCGCCGTTGCCGGGGACTCTTTCTTATTGCCATTAGATTTCGTTTAGAATATTGTCTAGATTTTTACTTTATGTTTGCTATATTATTCTTTCCCTAATCCTTTGACACAGGTACTTAAAGGGCGAGAATATGAATTCAGGATAAAAAGGATCGAACGACGGAAAGCATCCAGAGGCGATCGACGCGAATCCACTACTGTCGGGCGACACCCTTCCATTGCAATCGATCGATACCGATCAGCCGGAAGCAGGGAAGTACGCCTTTACTGATTCTGATAATAAGAATATTGTCCTGATAAAACCAATGAACAATAAAATCAATGAAGTATGCCAACTTATTTAATATCAGGGGCTGCAATCCCTGATCAAATCACTAAATCTCCAAAGAATGAGATAAAGCATGAATTGCCAATACTCTATTACCTAAACCCCAGCAGAACCTATTCCAATAGGTCTGCAATTCGATTATCAGACAACCATACTAGAAAATCTGAGCTTGATATCGATTTCCTAATTATGGCGAGCAAAAACCAGTTCGATGGTCTTCCTACTGAACACCCAAATGATCACATCGAGATGCTAGAAGACATGGTGAACTGCGATTTCAATCGCTGCAAACTTTTTCCTTTCTCCCTTGAAGGTGACGCCAGAGGTGGCTGAACCAGCTACCACCAGGATCCCTGACTTGTTGGAAGATATTAGAAGCGCCTTCATCAATCACTTCTTTAACGAGGAGAGATACTGGGGAGCGAGAAGAGAAATATCCACATTCATTCAAGGTAGCCGTGAATCTTTTAAAAACGCATGGGCGAGATTCAAGAGCTACCAACTTTCGTGCCCTCACCATGGATTCTCAGAACCCCAACTCGTCAACACTTTCTATAGAGGACTAAACCTAGACTATCAAACAATCCTTGATACAGCCAGCGAGGGGAACTTTGGTACCCGAAGCCCCGCAAGCGCTAAAAAGCTGATAGAAAACATAGCTTAGGTAGAACTTTCGAAAGGAGAGACACCGAAAGGGAGGAGCCCTCAATCCGAGTTAGAAAGACTTTGGCATCCATTGCGGCCCTTCTGGACGATGCTGTTTTTCCTGACCTCGAAAAGCGAGTTGAGTTCTCTGAAGTGATGGGTCTGAATAATCAACGATTTAGGGAAAGCACTGGCGATTTCACAAGCAAACTACGACACCACTGTGGACAGACACGAAAGAAGTTCAAAGTCAAAGATGAATCAAGTCTTCACAGGAAACCGTAGAATAGCCGCTGACCTCAATGAGAAGTTAGATCTGATATACTCGGAGATGACGGAAAAATTCGAAACTCTGAGCGAACACATTAAGAGGATCGACAACCAAGTGGCGAGTAATGCTATGTCCATCAGGAGAGAGGACGGATTCTTACCTGGTAAAACGACGCTAACCCAGGAGCTACTGCAATGTCGTGGCTCTGCGAAGTGGTAGACAACTCACCCCTAGCGTTAAAGAAAGCATCACTATCGATGAATTCGCGAAAAATCGCGACAGATGAAAAAGAAAAATTGTACCCCGTCTCGCTCGCAACTAACGAGCAAACCCCAGATATTGCTCCTGAACTGAAGAGTTAGACCAGACTGACGATCTTGAGGAATTGTTTAATAAACAAAAACAAAAGATCACAGAAATATGAAACGTCGATCGCATCTTGCAACCGAGAATCGAGCGGCATTCCAAACCCATAAATGATCGACCCTCGTTACCGAGCAACACACTGAGCCTACAATCGATCGACGCTCTGAAGCAAGAAGCGATCGACACTCTGATCCAGAACCAACCAAACCGTGTAGAACAAGGGTCTACCAAGCAATAGCCCACTTTCCTCCAAAAAATGCTAAGCATAAAAAGAACAGTTAGATAAAGCAATATGCAAGAAAGCGTTTGACAAATTAAACATTGAGATGCCGCTAAGCGAGGCCATTCACATCTCGTATGCTATTAAGCAGTACGTGAAAGTTGCGACATCGCGAGGATTCCATGAATCAGAACACTGCATGATATGGTATCCAAGAAGTGAGCGAAATTATTCAAGGAAAAACT
This sequence comes from Moricandia arvensis, assembly GCA_905132765.1. NCBI lineage: Eukaryota > Viridiplantae > Streptophyta > Magnoliopsida > Brassicales > Brassicaceae > Moricandia > Moricandia arvensis. The sequence goes on along the minus strand of CAJHQP010000644.1, from coordinate 54,924 downwards.
CCAGTTAAACTCCCTGATCCCGGTAGTTTTGTTCTGGACTGCACTATTAGCGATGAGAGATTCCAAAGATCCCTCTGCGATTTAGGCTCTAGTGTAAACTTGATGCCTTATTCAGTTGCAGTCACCCTCGGGCTAACACAGTTTCAACCTACCAGGGTCACTCTAGTTTTAGCTGATAGATCCACTAGGATTCCGGAAGGCGTGCTTGAGGACGTGCCCGTACGCATTCATGACTGCGATATACCCGCAGATTTCATAGTGCTTAAATACGAGCAGGAACCCAGAAACCCGATTATTTTAGGAAGACCTTTCCTGGCCACTGCCGGAGCGATCATTGACGTCAGAGGAGGGCGTATATGCCTCAACATTGGAAGATACTGATGGTCTTTGACATGGAACAAATAATAAAGCAGCCTCTGATCGATGGTCAAACCTACCATATCGATTATCTCTCCGACCTAGCAGAGGAGTCATTCATGGTCACGTGCTCAAACGATCCTCTCTCGAGAGAAATTACATCTCCTGAAGGGGACATCTTTGCGATAGATGACCGGAATGAAGAGTATACAAGATTGATGGACACCACAGAGGAAGTCTTCAATGCCGGTATTGAGGAACTCGATCTATCCACTCCCGTCGATCGACACCCCGATGTAACAATCGATCGACAACGTACCGTAACCGACGACTGGAGCAAAGCAAAAGCACCTAAAATCGAGCTTAAACCACTTCCCGCTGCTCTTAAATTTCCTTCCTCTATGAAAAATCTATCTTGTCATCATAAATACAAACTTGAGTAGCGGTGAACATGTATTGTTGTTGAATAAATTTCGGAAACATCGCAAAGCTATCGGCTATTCATTAGATGACATTCCAGGGATCTCTCCGATTTATGCATGCATAGAATTCACCTTGATGATGAATCCAAATCATCCATTCGAGCATCAGAGGAGATTAAATCCCAACCTGAAAGAAGTCGTCAAAAAGGAAATCATGAAACTTCTAGAAGCAGGCGTTATCTACCCGATCTCGACAGCAACTGGGTTAGTCCGGTTCATGTTGTTCCGAAGAAAGGCGGAATTACGGTGGTAAAGAATGACAAAGATGAATTGATCCCTATGAGAACTGTCACCGGACATAGGATGTGTATCGATTACAGGAAACTGAATGCTGCCACTCGAAAAGATCATTTCCCTTTACCCTTTATCGATCAGATGTTAGAAAGGCTTGCAAGCCACGAATATTACTGTTTTCTCGACGGGTATTCAGGATTTTTCCAAATTCCATACATCCAGATGATCAAGAAAAGACCACCTTCACTTGTCCCTATGGAACGTTCGCATATCGCAGGATGACATTTCGGCCTCTGTAACGCCCCTGCGACTTTCCAGAGATGCATGATGTCGATATTCACCGATATGATTGAGGATTTCATGGAGGTTTTCATGGACGATTTCTCAGTATACGGTCCAAATTTCAAAACATGTCTCGATAACCTGTGCAAGGTACTAGCTTGATGCGAAGAGAAAAATCTGGTTTTGAACTGAGAAAAATGCCACTTTATGGTCAACAGCGGAATTGTCCTGGGACACAAGGTCTCAGCGGCCGGAATTGAGGTGGACAAGCAAGAATGAAGTAATGACTGGATTGCCGCCACCCGCTAATGTCAAAGACGTTAGAAGTTTTTTAGGACACGCTGGATTCTATAGGAGATTCATAAAAGATTTTAGCAAAATTGCTCGACCCCTCACTGCACTACTGTGCAAAAAGGTGAAATTCGATTTTACACTTGAATGTCTCGAGGCCTTTAAAGAAATCAAATCAGCACTCGTATCTGCCCCTATTGTCCAAGCACCAACTGGGATCTACCATTCAAATTATGTGCGACGCCAGCGATTTCGCTGTGGGCGCAGTACTTGGGCAAAAGAAAGACAAAAAGCTGCATGCAATATACTACGCTCAGTAGAACTCTTGACGATGCACAACGCAATTATGCGACAACAGAAAAAGAGTTACTAGCCGTGGTATTCACCTTCGAGAAATTTTGTTTCTATCTAGTCGGTTCAAAAGTAGTTGTTCATACTGACCACGCAGCATTGAAATACTTAATGAACAAAAGGACGCCAAGCCGAGACTCTTACGATGGATTCTACTACTCCAAGAATTTGATATAGAAGTAAAAGACAAGAAAGGAGTGAAAAAGGAGTCGCAGATCACCTATCACGAATAAGAGTGGATGACGACATCCCTATAGATGACTTCTTACCCACAGAAAATGTCTACTTTGCATAATCAACTTTCGTTGGTAGAGTCAGTTCGGCACATGAAATGGAATCGATCGATAACTTACCAAGCCCATCGAACGATTTCAACCACAAAGCATCGATCGATTATGTCCATACCCCGTCGACCAACAATACATTTGTAAAGGACGATGAAATAATCATTCCAATAGATATCAACGTCGGTTGTAATCTTTCGTTCCCAAATAATGATTCTCCCGGAGGTAGAATTTTAATTCAGGGGGTCTGTGAACTGAGAACCACTGATAGACCTTGGTATGCAGATATAGTTAACTATCTTGCGGCCAAAGTAGAACCCGAACTCTTCAAAGGATATCATAAAAAGAATTTTTGAAAGAAATCCGGAGATATCATTGGGATGAACCCTATCTTTATAAACACTACTCTGATGGCATATACAGACGATGTGTTGCTGAAAGCGAAACCCCAAAAATTTTGTATCATTGTCATGGATCCGACTATGCCGGACATTTTGCCAGTTTCAAGACAGTGTCAACAATTCTACAAGCAATATTTTGGTGGCCAACTATGTTTTGAGATGCTCAAGACTACGTAGCAAAATGCGACTCCTGCCAAAGAAGAGGAAAGATTAGCAAGAGAAACAAAATGGAACAAAATTTCATACTTGAAGTTAAAGTGTTCGATTGCTGGGGCATCGATTTCATGGGCCCTTTCCCTTCTTTGCACGGAAATAAATACTTTCTAGTTGTCATAGTCTACGTATCCAAATGGGTCAAAGCACTAGCAACTCCGAAGAATGGGGCTTATGTAGTCGTTAACTCTTTGAAAGCATCATCTTTCCTAGATTTGGAGTTCCTCGAGTAGTCATAAGCGACATAGGTACTCACTTTTATAAATAGATTGTTCGAAAAACTACTTCAGAAGAGTTCACCATCGAATAGCCACACCCTATCATCCTCAGACCAGCAGACAAGTAGAAGTATACAACCGTCAAATCAAAGAAATCTTAGAAAAGATAGTAAGATCAACCCGAAAGGATTGGTCTCTAAAATTGGATGATGCGCTTTGAGCATATGGAACAACGTTTAAAAACCATTAGGAACTACCCCATTTCAATTACTCTATGGAAAAGCATGCCATCTCCCAGTAGAATTAACGCATAAAGCAGAATGGGCCATCAAAAAGACAAATTTCGATGCTAAACCCGCTGCAGAAAAGAGATTGATCCAGCTAAATGAGCTAGACGAAATTAGGCATCACGCCTACGAAAACTCGAAGTTATACAAAGAAAGAACAAAAGCCTATCACGACAAGAAAATCATTTCTAGGCATTTCGAACCGAACGATCAAGTACTCCTGTATAACTCGCGTTTAACTCTATTTCCCGGAAAACTACGTTCTCGTTGGTCCGGACCCTTCACCATTAAAGAAGTTACGCCTAGTGGGGCAGTCGTCCTATTTAATCCTAAAGAGAGGATTTCATGGTGAATGGGCAGAGAGTGAAACATTATTGGGCTGAAGCCGAAATTCCGCACACTCAGACCATGCGTCTGGAGGTGCCTGACCCCGAATGATAAACCCATTTCTCGTCAAGCTGATGACTTTAAACAAGCGCTGAGTGGGAGGCAACCCACTAAATCTATAAAAATAAATTAAATCAATTAATTAATTATTTATGCATTTACATATTTATTAAGTAAAAAGGAGTCAACGAACAAACCATCGATCGACGCCCCTATAGGACCGTCGATTGACGGTCATCTGTCGAGTAGGTTAACTCGACACAACCCCATTTCATAAATCACTTTTCTCAAAACCGCCAAAACACAAAAACGAGTAGACACTCGATTTCTCTCTCGATTCTTGGCCGATTTTGCTCGTTCTTGAGCCTAACTCACTCGATTTTCACCCTCTCTTACTGTTTAGTTCACTAAATCACCCGATCATCAAGGTATGTTCTCTAAATCTCATAGTTTAGGGAAACTTTTAGGGTTTGTAGAAAAAATCGAATTTTTATAGTGTTAGCCCAAAATTTAGAACGCTCTAAGGTGCTGGAATACTAGATTAGGAACTATCTACCATCTTTACATACGATTTGCATGATTTGAGCTTGTTCTTTTGGATTTCATATCCCATGGTTCGCGATGCAGCATCGATTGATGCCCATGAGGCGCCGTCGATCGATAGCCATGAGGACAAATTGATCGATGCCCATGCGGTACCATCGATCGATGGTTGGTAGTATATACATCGATTCTGATTCTTGGCTTTGTTTATTAAATGCAGATGAACGAGAGGCGCACCAAGGCACGGTTCGAGGCTGGTAGCTCCAGTGCTTCGCCACGGGGACCTCCATGCCGACACCCTTGGCCCAAGGAAGAAAAGAGTTTACTCGAGACGTTTGGAAACTTCCCTGACCCTGGGATAGCTGTAGCATTGAGGGAATGCACCCATCGTCCTGTGCGTGAGGAGTGGGATAATTTTGACAGCCTCTACTACGACGCTTGGCAAAGCGTTTCTATGTAGCCCACCAGGTTCGCCGACAGACGCCCTTGAAGAAGTTGGGGCTCCTAACAGACATCACACAGATGGTGCGGGAGCTGGGCCTGGGAAACATGGCTACTAAGCCATACCCTCTTTACCCAGACCTGGTCCTACAGTGCATCGCCACAACTCAGGTTCTCTACAAGAGCCCTCGGAAGCTGGCGAATGAGGCTACTTTTACCTTTCTCATCATAGGCATCAGGTACCGGATCACCATTCCGCAGCTCTGTGAGATCTATGGGTTCGACATCAGTACTCTCGCCTGCAAAATTGCTCCTTTCCCCGGTCTGCCTTCCTTTTGGGACTCATCGCTACGGGCCCTTTGGACTCGGGGTCTGCTACTCAGGCAGATATCTGTCACCCCACCCTGCGCTACTTCATGAAGGTCCTTGCCAACACTCTGTTGTGCAAGATGGAACCCAACAAGGTTAGGGTTCAGGATCTCACACTGCTGTACTACTCTGTCAGAGAGTTGGTGGGGCTCGATGACGAGATCTTTCGCCCACCATTGAGCGATCAGCAGGTGAGCTTGGGGGCTGTTTTTGCTGAGCTTTGGAAACCTGAAGGAAAAACCCTTCAATGGTTCTGGCCCGAAGAAGGATACGATTGGGTGCCTCTTGACGCTTCTATTCAGCTTTCTTGGCATCAGTTTTGAGGGAGCCTTAGTAGAGAGGGACTTGTGCTTCATGGATGACGGGTACTTGGCGAGGACTGGCTGACTGAAGGAGGGACGCTATTGGTCTTTCTTGGATGTAGAGGGGCCTAGGATTATAGCGCTTCCAGTTCCGAGAGTGACAGATTTTGATGATGATCCAGACCGCCTTGCCTTCAGACCAGATGAGCAGCGCCTCCACACAGAACCTCTCAGAGTGCGACGTGGAGGAGGCCTCCGACCAGCCCATCCAGTCGCAGCAGAAGCAGCAGACGAGCCAGCACAGCCACCTTCACATCTCCCAGCCTTCCCTCAGATTCCAGAGATCCCCATCCACGACCACGATGATTTCCAGAGAGTCGTGGTGGACGCACTTCGTGCTATATGGGCTAGGGTGGAGACGATGTCTCGATGCCAGTGTTTCAGTCGTCCAGGACCAGAGCAAGATTAACACTAAAACCTGCACCACAGCCTCAGCAGATCGACTCGGATACCTAAGACAAGGAGTAGTCTCCTTTGTTACTCCTTCCTCTCTTATCTCATTTTCAGACTTATATTAGTACTTATTTTATTTTGTTGCCTTTGGATTTAGACTTATTATTATTATGCTATTGGATGTTTTGATGTGTGTTTGAGTGTCTAACAGAGCTAACCCAAAGAGAGATGACCAGAATGGAGACTAGACACACGCACGATTTCAGTCTGATACGCTAGCATCGATCGACGACACTTAATTGATGTCGGTCAATATCAATATAACAAAGACGATTTAGTAGATAGTTCGGGTCCCCCATCGATCGACAGTGATGGTTTACCATCGGTCGACACACTTATAACCATCGATCGACACTCTCATACAGAGAGAGGTATCGAGTATTCTACTTATACTATTTACTTATGATTTAGTTCTTCCTAACCAATCTGGGATGAATTGCACTAGGGACAGTGTAATTTAATTCTGGAGGAGGTTCACTAATGCTATTTAATTTGTTTTGAGCTTTATTTGCTATATATATATAAGTTTTGCAAAACGTTTTATTGAGTCAAGAAGGGGACTATGATCAAGATTTATTATTGACTAGCCACACTTTAGCACCATTTTTAGAAGGTTGTTTACAGAGATTACTAGAGATACCAAAATGGATCAACAAGTATGTATGAAGGAACCGAAGCTGATTTCCAACATTAATCTTGGCATTATTTGCTTGCTTTGGGATTTGGTATACACTGGATCGGATTCCTTCGGTAAGTCTGTAGGTACAAGTCATTGCACATTTGCTTCCCTTCCTCTTTCTTCTCAGAATCTACCTAATAGCTTAAAAGATTGAGATGACTTCCCGATATGCAGAGGGATAGGTACATTATCTATGACCCCGCTATTCTAATTCAGAAGAACGATCACACATCGTTGGAAGCGAGGGGTAGGTACATTACCGATGACCCCACTATTCGCCTACAACTTTGCCCAAAAGCAAAAGAAAAAAAAAGAAAAGAAAAAGAAGAGGCAAACTGAAAATGAGATGGCAAGATGGACTGTATCAGCATCATTGTCCATTAAGTTTGAGATCTAGAAAGATTCAGCGAGAAAAGGGGGAGTAAAAGAATCAGAGAAGACTTTGTACCTAGTTGTTCAGATACTTGCATAGGTTGAGTCCATGTGTTTTTTGATCGATACTCCCAAGGTAAAGTCGACACTTTTATATTTTGCAAAGAAATGAAATCAGTAGAGGGGTGAGTCAGACTAGTATTTGCTAAATTTTTAGTAAACTAGATTTGGTTGCAATACTAGGATAGGGTATATAAAGTTTCTTTGTGTTTGACTTGTAGGATGTGGTGCAACAAAGTAAGGTGACAGTTATACTTAGATATTATGTGAGTCTCCACTTTTCAAAACCTCTTTCACAGGCTTAGTTTGCTTGAGGACAAGCAAATGCTTAAGTCTGGGGGAGTTGATATAGACTATTTATTACCAGTTTTAAGCCATGTTATAGGCTCTTTTTAGGGTCTATTATGTGTGTTTAGACTGTTTTTAAGTATTTACAGGTTTAGGTACTCATTGGAAACAATTGGAGCTTTTGCGCTATTTTGGAGCATTTAAGATGCTCAGCCAGAAACTTAGAGTCAGATCCAATTTATTTATGAAGTGTCGATCGACGTCACACCTTGTGCGTCGATCGACGACCAATTCGGCTGGGATATTAATGAAGACCTGAGAAATTACAAGTTTTACCCAGAAGTTTCATCATTTGCAAGACACGACATTGGCCGAAATATAGACTATATATTAGGGTTTTCTATCTTAGTTTAGGAGGCTGTCAAAGAATTAGTTCTAAGAGTTGGAATACCTTGCTACATCTATTGGAGAGAGAGAGATCTGGCCATTATTACAGAGAAGATCTTGAACTCCTTACCTCTTTACTCAGTTTATTTAATGCAATTTATTTAGACTTTAATCATGTTCTTTATTGTTATGTTTGAGTAGTTCATTGTTAGATTTAAGGTTCTTCAATGGTAGTAATTTCTTGTTGATTTTATAGAATTGTTAGCGTAATCTTCTTGGTTCTTTGTTTAAGTTGCTTTTAATGTTAAGTTGAATTTGATCACCTCAATCTTAGAAGTTAGGGTTTCATAGCGCAAGCGAGAGCTTGGTTATGACTTTGAACCTATCTTAAACAATCTAAATAACTGGTAACAAACGAGAGTTGAATTAGAAGTTTAGAGAACCCATCAAACCGTGAAGCCAATATATTTTAGAAAGAGCATCGATCGATAGCACCATATGGACATCAATCGATACTCAACTGAGATGCGCGAGAGTGATCTCCTAAATCCTGAGGTTTGAGTTCGAGAACGGTACTTAATTAAAACCCTAGCCATCTGTTAATCTATAATTCCTAATCTCACATGAGAATTCACCCTAAGTCTAATTCTTTAATTTAACCTTCACAAACCAAATCAATCTTGAAGTCACTTTATTTACTATTATTATCATTTATCTAGCTTTAATTTGACATCAATAAATCGATTGTGCAATCCTAGAGTCTTTGTGGATTTGATCCCTAAGTACTGCACTGAACCTCTTATTTGAGAGAGTAAAAGTGGGAATAGGGTTAATTTGAGAGTGATATAAAACCCCACATCACAAAACCACTTGGGTTAAAAACCGAGCCAAGGAAAAAGAGTGGAACACTTCATGGCAAGAGGATCAGTGACATGTGAGGTCTATGAGTCCAAGCTTAGGATGAATGAACTCACAAACCTTGCTGTTGGCTGCCTTAGTGAATATATCAGCTAGTTGGTCTTCACTTCTAGTATAGCATGGAAGTATTACTTACTGCTCCACTTCTAGTCCAAGCCAATTTCTCACCTTGTGGCAGTCAACTTCTATATGTTTTGTTCTCTCATGGAAGACTGAGTTAGATGCAATGTGTATGGCCGCCTGATTGTCAAAATGCATTGTCATGGGTGTAGTGATCTTTATACCCAAGTCCCTTAGCAGTCCCTTGATCCATATGAGTTCACTAGTTAGCTTCCTCATAGATCAGTACTCTGCCTCAACACTTGAGCAAAATACCACTTTATGCTTTTTGCTCTTCCATGTGACTAAATTTCCTCTAATATAAGTGCAATAGCCAGTTGTTGATCTCCTATCAACTTTGTTTTCAGCCCAATCAGCATCACAATATCCTACAGCTTTAATACTCTTGTTGCACGCCATCCACACACCTTGACAAGGATCCTCTCTTAGATACCTTAAAATCCTTTCCACCATGTTCCAGTGGTGAATCTTGGGTGCTTGCATGTGTTGACTCACTTGGTTCACATCCAAATACACATCTGGACGAGTTATGGTTATATAGATGAGTTTTCCAACCATTCTCCTATACTTCGTGACATCTTCAAAGGGTGTATCTTCATACTCCCCGTCTTGCAGTACCTTGTAGCCTTCTTCCAAAGGTGTCTTAACTTGTCTATTTCCAAGGTTTCCTGACTCATTTTAAATGTCAAGTGTGTACTTTCTTTGGGATAAGAAAAATCCCTCTTTAGAGCGGCAGTTTTAAGAAAAGTTTTGGTTGAGATGACACCTTCCTTGTCACTACATGTGATGATTATATCATCAACGTAGACCAGAATGACCACAATTCCTCTTGGACTAGGGAGTGTGAACAAAGTGTGATCAGCCTCTGATTTCCTGAAGCCTCTTCCATTCAAGGTGGTACTTAGCTTGTGGTACCATGCCCTAGGAGATTGCTTGAATCCATAGATTGCCTTCTTGAGTCTGAGAACATTTCCAGGTTTCACCAATTTCTCAAGACCAGGAGGTGGGTGCATGTAGACCTCATCTTCTAACTCTCCTTGAAGGAAAAGATTCTTGACATCCATCTGCCACTGTTCCCATTCCAGGTTGGTTGCAATAGATATGATGATCTGAATTGTATGAAGTTTGGCTAATGGTGCAAATGTGTCTACATAATCTTCTCCATAGGTCTGAGTGAAACCTCTTGCAACTAGCCTTGATTTCTTTCTCTCTTCCTTCCATTTGGTAACTACTTGATAGTGAACACCCATTTGCTTGAAATTGTCTTCTTGCCCTTTGGGAGTTCACTTTCATACCAAGTATCATTGATGATCATGGCATTTGCTTCATCATAAACATAGTCTCTCCATTCCTTACTCTCCATTGCTTCCTCATAAGACCTTGGTACAAACCCTTGATCTAACCCAGTGATGAAGGCTTGATGCTCGAGTGGAAATCTTGCAAGAGAGCACACTGCTGAGATTGGATGAGCTATTGCTTGACTGTTGTAGTAGACCCTTGTATTCCTTGTCCTTGTACTCTTCCTTAGTGTTTGAACTTGTTCTTCTTGCTGCTCTTTTTCCTCTTGAACTTGGCAGCTGTCCTTGTACTCCTCCTTAGTGGTTGAACCTGAAAATTTTCTCTCGTTCGTCTTCCATTTAAACTTGAGCAGTATACTTTTCATGTACACTTTCTTGATCATGAGTCTATGAACCTTGTTGTTGTTATGGTTCATGATCATTTTCCCTGTAGGATCAGTATGAGTAGCTTCTTTGGCTTCATTATCCTCATTAAGTACATCTTCTGAATCTTGTCTAGCTTATGGTTCTTGTGATATTTCCTCTTGAGGCATATTGATGCCCAGGTTCTCCAAAATATGCCTTAGGCTGCTTCCCCTATCTGAGGCTCCTTGAGATAGATCCTTGAGATTTTCTCAATTTTTCTCTTCATAATAACCTCTAAATTCCACAAACTTGACATCCATGGATACTAATACCCTTCTGGTTTCTAGAGCATAACATTTGTAGCCCTTTTGAGTAGTTGAATAGCCTAGGAACACAACCTTAGTACTCCTAGCTTCAAGCTTGTTTCTATGCTCACATGGCTGCAAAACATAGCACAAGCGCCCAAATACACGCAGGTGGTTAATAGAAGGTTTTATTCTGTTCAATACCTCATATGGTGTGAGATCATCTTGAACTCTTGTTGGAGTCCTATTGATCAGATAGCAAGCTGTCATCACAGCATCACTCCAAAAATGTTTTGGTACATTTTTGTAGAACATCATGGATCTTGCGACCTCCATTGGATGTTTATTCTTCCTCTCAGCTACATCATTTTGTTGTGGTGTATATGGGCAGCTGGTTTGGTGAATGATTCCATGTTTGGCTATGTGTGTTTTGAATGCAAGATTTGTGTATTCTCCTCCATTATCTAATCTGGACACTTTGATCTTAACATTGAAGTGGTTAGTTATGTAGTTTTCAAAATTAATAGAAGTCTTCTAGCACCCTATCTTTTGATTAAATCATAGTTAACCAAGTATACGTAGATTTTTATTCTATAAAAGTAAGATAGTATTTATGATTCTCCTTAGAGGTGCATGGAGCAATCCAAACATCAGAATGAATAAGATCAAAGCGGTTTTCATAAATAGTAAATGACTTAGGAAACACACTCTTGGAATGCTTGCCAAGAATACAAGCCTCACAACCATCATTTTTAAAAGAGACATCAGGCAATAAGAAGTTCAGTGCACGAGAATGTGGATAGCCTAACCTAGCATGCCATAATACATCATTATCTAAAGCATGAATTGAACTAAGCATAAGTTAAACTCGAACTAGTCTTGGTATCTTCAAGTATGTACAAGTCCTCCTTTGTAACACATTTTCCAATCAACTTAAGAGTCTCAATATCCTGAAACACAACATCATTAGGACTGAAAATAACCTTGCAGTTAAGATCAGTAGCAGCTTTCTTGACAAATACGAAATTAGATGCAAAGGTAGGCATGTAAAATGTTTTTGTGTCTTAATCAAACAATTTCAGAATTCCTACACCTTTTATTAAGATTTTATCTCCATTAGCAATCCTGAAAGTACCTAAGGCATGTTCTATATTACTCATCAACCTAGCATCACTAATCATGTGGTGAGAGAAGCCCCAGAGTCTATGACTAATGGCTTATCACTAGTTGAAGCATTCAATGATGTAAAAAAGCATTAGGCAGTCCATATGAAGCATTTAAAGAGGTACCAAAAGTGTTAACAGAGTTCTCCTTGAGGGCTTTGATGAGAGCATCAAGATCTGACCTTTTATTTATCTCATCTTGATTAGTCCTCATAGTAGAACAGCCACTGAAAGCCAAGGTCTTCCCTTCACCAGCCACATTAGAGCTCAAAGGACAAGTGGATGGTTCACCCATTTCACCATAGAAGTGAGCTCTATCATCCATGTATGGTGTCTTGAACTTCTGAGGTTTGAGATGAGGGTGGAGGAGCCAGAATTTTTCCTTGCCATGACCTTTCGTTTTGCAGTGATCACACACCCAAATCTTCTTCTCTTCTGGTTTATAGAACCCCTTGTTAGCCACACCTTCAGCTCTGACTCCTTCAGCTTTGTTTGCCATGATGAGTTCTTCTTTTCCTCCAAAGAGACCCACTGATCCTTTATCCTTCTAAATCTGAGCACAAACCTCTTCAAGTATTGGAAGTTTCCCACTCCTTAGGATGTGCTTGATTAGGTCATTATAGACAGGGTTGAGAGTGAACAGCAAGCCAAACACCTTTTCTTATTCTCGCCTCTCATTAAGCACATTATGATCAACAGTTCATGGTCACGGCATCTCTAGCTCAGCCCACAAGGCTCTGAACTTCCCAAAGTGCTGAGTGAAATCAGTGTCCTCTTGACTGAAAGTGTTGATAGCTTTCTTCACTTTAAACACGCTACTTAACTTGGAAATATTATCATAAACCTTCTGGAGGGTATCCCACAACTCCTTGGAAGTTTCACAATAGCAGTAATCTTCCAATATTGAGGGTTCAAGGTTGTTCTGGATGATAGACAACACCATGAAATCCTCTTGAATCCATCTGCCTTCATCCACCAGCGCCACTTCCTCCTTACTATCCTCTCCTAGGATAGTCTTCTTTGGGGTTTTGCCTTCAGTCACATGTTCCCAGAGACTTCTGCCTCCAAGAGCAGTCTTGACAAGCCTCAACCACATTAAGTAGTTAACTCCCTTTAGAGTAACTGAGACTGCCACCATTTTTGAATTTTCCATCAAGAACACTCAAGAACAGCAATTACCCAGAAAGAGATTTTGAAATATCAGAGTAAAAAAAGTTTTTCTGCGGAAAGAGAATGAAAGTATAGAGAGAATGAGGTTTTAGGAGCAAGATTGCTCTGATACCATGAAAGAATTAGAGAAACAGAGGATTTTACTTGAGGAACATGAGGAACAAATGAAGAACATGAGAGAGAGAGGCATAAATTTTGTAGAGAGAGGAGAGAGTATTGAGGAACTTATTTTTCTTAAGTTTATTATTCTTGCATACATGTAAATATATAGACTAGTAAGGCAAGAAAGAATGAATAAACAAAGACTAGAGGGGACCATTTCCAAAGGCTCTAAGATTCAAATTCAAATTCTCTTGTCTCCAACGGTCGTGTGGATAAGATCATGTGGATGGGTCCCTCTGAATGGATTGGCACTTCTTCTAGAATCCATTTTTCTTCTTCTACATTTCAACATTTCAGTCACTACTTCCTTTTTGATTCTAACAGTTTCAGCCCTTGTGGCTGGAGACAAGTGTTATGATATCGCCGAACTTTTCACCTATGTTGGATTGGGGTGTCACAAAAAGCATCGAAGTCAATAGAGACTTCTCCTATGGTGTCACTTGCCGATTGTATATGTAATTTCTCCGATCATTGATGCTTTTGCAACTGAGCACAATCTTATTTCTCCAATACCTGCGAGCTTTCCTTCATACCTTCCCGCTCCACTGCCAAGTCAGCCTCACCGCATCAATAATAATGTGGTATTTGGTCAGTTTATGGGTCTGGAATCTTCATGACAGTTCAACGTCGATGTAGCGTTCTTACCAAATCTACCTTCTCTGATTCTGACAGTTCTTCCTTCGAATTCACACACATTGTACAATGGTGCCATGCTCTCGTGTCTTAATTATCCTAAGATCTCAGTTTAAGGTGATCAGCTTTAAACTATTAATATCAACTACATGAAGAACCAATTGATTACCCTAGAAATACTATCAAGTTTAACAAACCATTAAGTAACCCTTGAAGAACCACAAATCTAACAATGTAATTACTCAGACATAATCATGAAGAATTTCATAATAATCTGAGTAAAATGCATAAATAGAATATAATAGAGTAACAAAGGGAGTTCAAATTTTTCTCTCTAAAGGAGTTTAGATCTCGCTCTCCTAGCTAATCTCTCTCTCCCATGTATCCACTGTCAATTACAAATCTCTCAAAAACCCAAAAATATAATCTAAAACACGTCCAACGACTTCTTGAGCAATTCCTGAAACTTCTAGGCCAAATTGTAATTTCTTTAATCATCATTAAACTCATGGGTCAAAGGAGTGTCGACCGACACCAATAAGAGTATCGATCGACACTTTGTACAAGAACATGCTCCAACTTCAAGTTTTCAGCATATCTTTCCTCAAAACTCCAAAATACTCCAACCCATTCACGTCCAATGAGTACCCAGTCCTAAAAAGACTCTAAAACGACTGCATACATACATAAAAGAGTAAAAAAGGAACTTATATCATTAAAAATCGGTAAAACCCATGATATATCAGATAAAAATGTACATGGTTCTTATACTATTAACTCTTCGGATATAGTATAGGTTTATCATTTACAGAATACATTTGTTTTTTTCCTCCCACAAACCCATAAACTTTGTTGCGCAAAAAAAAAACAGAAAGCATGACATCTTTGAATTGTTCTCGTATGCATGATCCACATAGAAAATGCCTAAATGAAGGTCAAAGCACAAACAATTGTGTGAGATTACCTTTTTGTCGCACCGCCGTTAACTATGCCAACCAGGTCTGCAAAAGAAACAATGTTTTTGATTTAATGTTTGTAAATACAGGTTGGATTGGCGCCGAAAGTGTCGATATGGCCCCTTATGCTATTCAATCTAATCAGACTTACCTTTATTATTTCCCTTTTGTTCTGCAATCACCTCGCCGTGAAATTGGAAGGACCTACGGAAAAGATTGATAGTCTTTTCGGCATGATCACTTGATCTTAAATTGATCTGGTATATCACTGTAATGCAAACCCGGGATACCGAATCCACTAAGATCAAGTGATCATGCATGGTTCCGTCCAAAACGGCTCAAAAGATTGATAATCTCTCTTGATTCCTCACGATGAGGCAACTATAACGGGGTTTCTATACAGTTCAGACCAGGATAATCTAAGAAAATCTTCAAGAAGAGACGTTCTGCTCTTACTACCCACTCACATGCTGAGAAAAAATGATTTCGGTTGACCATAATGCACATGTTATCTCTGGACTTCACTCATGAAAACATTCCTCCTTCATAGAGAAGGACGCCAACCTTATTCTCCTGCTTAAACAACTTCCGGCCTCTGGATCGTGTTTTCTTCCTGCCTCTAGGTAAAATGGACAACTTCTACTAAAGTAAAATTTTTCCGTACTTCAAAATATGGAATAATCTAACGTAGATTTTGACTACATGGGACTAATGTTCGGAAAAAAAGGGCTAGGCATTACGCGTGCAGACGGATAGGGCCTAGCGCCGAATTATATAATCGAAGATTAAGTGGAGATTTGTTTTAGGGGTCTTAATATTTGTTTATTTAAAATAATTTTTTTAATTGTAAAGGTTATATATTTGTGATTACGAAGTAGTATAATGACTTTTGCAACATAAATGGTTAAAAACGCTTGGTAAAGCCAAAGTGTGGCATTAAAGTCATTTTAGGTGGGGTAAAATCATAATTACATTATCTTCGTCATCCTTACCCTATATATTTTTCAGGTGTGTTGCCTCCATTGTTTTAACTCGAGTTTCTTACCCTATATATTTTTCAGATGTGTTGCCTCCATTGTTTTAACTCGAGTTTCAGTTGATTCATCCCTAACTCAAATAGATTTAACAATAAAACGATAAAACATATGGTAGGAACACGTTTTCAAGCCACAAATCATCAAAGTTCGAGGTTATTTCTCATTTCTCCGTGTTTTTCTTCGATTTTGTTCAAATCAACACAGCTCTTCACCGTCTAACGCATACTCGGTGAGTTAACGTCCGCATAGGCCACGTTTTAGAACATGGCATGAAACTATTAAAAAGAATCTTAAAACCTAAAAGAAGGGAACCGACTATTGAACTTTTCGACTATAGAAGCATGCAGCTAAAACTAGAGTTTCCGGAATACTTCTACTTTATTGTTCAATAAAACATTATTTTAATCCATTTTTCTTATTTTGTTATATAACTTTATGTTTTCTTTAGTATCACGAAAAACCTTGTTTCTTAACAAATAGGAAATTGTAAACTTACAAAATAATTATATTATTGAGGAAAAATATCATAGAATATTTAATTTTTTATTATTTTGTTCTTAGATTTGTTGGTGTTAAAAAACTTGTATTTGTATTTAATGATTAGTGTTTAGACTAGTATTTTTGATGTAATTGAGAGTTTAGGTTTGAAGTAATTTAGTCACTTTATATTTCAATGAATGTTATTTTTTGAATCTTTCATTATCTGCTATTTTATCATAATTTCTTTTGTACAATCTCAAAGATTTGCCCTTTATGGGATAATTTGCCAAATAGCTATATGTGGAGTGTAAATTAGGTAAATGTCATTGATTTTGACATAATGTAATTTCTAACATTTGTGCCACAAAATAGCCGGTTCTATCCTTTCTCTCTACAAGTACCAGGTAAATATGTGAAGGGAATAACGTAACCGATATAACGTAAGGTTAAGAAGATTTGAAAATGATTGCACATGAAAGAAGGAGAAGCCGTCCACGTATACATTTAATGATCATATATATATATATATATATATATATGTATCGGGTGTTCTATTCCATATCCTCAAAATAGTATAGAATTATAACCGCACCTACAATCCATAAATACATGTAATCCCAGTACATATTAGATTCTCCCACATCAGCTAAATATTAAACCTTACACACCCGCTTAAATATTACAACCCAAGTAAACTCCTAATTACTAAATTGTTCTGAAACAATCACGAATGCATATTCCCTTGGTTTGAAGGTTACATGTGTTCTATTTCATATCGGTGAAGTAGTATAGGACCCCGACCTAACCTCTAACCCCTAGATATTAAACTCTCCACAATCGCTAAATACTACAACATACTCATAATTAGTAAATCTAAACACTAATCAGTAAAGTATAAACTCAAATACAATCTATAACTGTTTTACTATATATATTTTTAAATTTATCAGCCATAGACTATATTAAACTATATTATATAAATATGAATTATAGAATAAACTTAGACTTGTAGACTAGAAATTGGTAAATAATTCTTTGCTAAACAATTGATAAGGATAGTAGTAGCGATTGTGCATGTGTAGGTGATAGAGGTGAAGTAACAAGAAGTATATATGTTCTTCAATATCAATAAAAAGTAGAAATTTAAGTGTTATTCTATTTCTTGCGAATGGTATAGCAATACAAGAACCGTTCCATACTATTTAGTTTGGTAATCTGACGTGTGCTACCATTGATCAATAAACGAAATAGAACTTGATAAATAGTTTATTATTTATTAATGAACACAACGAAAAACAAAAACGTTGAAAGTGAAGATCACAACAAATTGTCCATTTTCATAGAAATAGTACATAAATACAAGAGTGAAAGGAGATTATATCTTAAATAATATTGTACCCTTACACAAATAGATATACTAAAGAAAATATATTATAATATAATTGTTTTTATCACCAAATATAGTATAGTGAGGGAGTCATCTTTTACACGACGAGGTATATCTGTCATCGTCACTCTATACCACCAGATTTGCATATAGTTCGAGTACGCACAGGTGGAAGATTCTGAAACAAAAACAAAACATAGATGCAATTACTCTTTGGATTTCTCAAAATGATCATCGACCAAATAAATATTATTGGAGAAAAAACTATATTTAGTGGCAAATATAAAAGTAAAAGAAGAGACAGGGATTCAAGTGTTTCTCATAACAAAAATGGAGGTTTGAAAGGATGAGAAAGAAGAAAGAAGAAAGAGAAAAGAGGTTACCCGGTTTTTTTAAAAGGGTAGTTTAATATATCACTACAAGAAAACTCGACATTTACTAGGACGGGTTTTCCTCGTTATTTCCTAGTAAAGGGACAGTTACTAGGAAATAACGAGGAAACGCGTTTCGTCGAAACACGTTCGTCGTAAAAGCTATTTTCCTCGTAAGGTCCTAGTAAAATTTACGAGGAAGACTTTCCTCGTAAAGACGTGGTAACCTTTTCCTCGTAAGGTCATCGTAATTTTTCCTAGTAAAACCGTAGTAAGATCTTCCTCGTAAGTTTGTAGTAAACTTTACGAGGAGTTTACTAGAACTCCTTACGAGGATATTACTTGGAACAGTTACTAGGATTTTGCTTGGACTTATTTTTCCCTAATAAAATATATTAATTATAAATATAAATAATTTTTTTTTTTAAAAAAAAATCAAATTATAAATAAAAAACAAAATATTTTATAAATAGTTAAATAATATACAATTAAGTTTTAAAATTCAGAATATACAATTAAATTAAAAAAAAACTACGGATACGGATTATGTTCGTGAAATTGCCGAACGAACTCCTGGCTCGCTAAATCATGCTCCTCTCCTAAGTTGGTTGACGGCTGTGACTGTGACGGTGGATGATGTTGGGTTGGAATCCCCTCGCGTTCCCGTCTCTGACGCAATATCTCCGCCAATTGCTGGTTTCCACCCGCCATATATTCGAGGACATCGTTGAGAGAAGCCATCTGCTCGGTGAGCGAAGCCACATGAGACTGCGTCGTCTGCAACTCCGAGCGCAGCTGAGCATTGGCATCATGCTGCTGCTGAGCATAAGATGATGTTGCTGCAGAGACATCGTTAATCGAGCCAATCCCGACGATACGCCCCTTTTTCCTAGGGGCGACCTGTAAATAAAAATATTAATAACATTAAAAAAAATTTAAATAAATAATAAAAATTAATAGTAAAACAAATTATTTACCTCCTCGTAAATCTTATCCACTTCAAGAGTGGATAATACGACTGGAGTCCCAGTCTGCTGAGTCAGCTGAGTCTGGCGTTCGTCAATTCGGGCAACAAAATCGTTGTAGATCCGCTCCGAAGCAGGATCTACAAACTGCCCAGCCTTGTTCCGGTGGGTCCTCTCGTAAAGGTCTTTCAGAGATGGAAGAACTCCAGTCTCTTTAGCCTAAAAGAAAATTTGAAAATTAAATTAAAAATTTGGAATATTCAAATTTAAAAAAAATAGTTATTAAAAATCATCTTACCATGTCTAGACGAACTCCAGCGTGAGGTTTTCGACCCGTGCTGTGCAGCATCTTCGTGTTGCCATACTCGTCTCTAGTCATGCGGTTGTCGGAGTTTGTGCTGGAGGTTCTGACCGAGTCCGGCAACCCCCAATAGGCAATGAGGCCATCCCACACCTCGGTTGTGAGGCAATCGGGTTTCCCGGCCTCGTAACCATCCACCTAATTTAAAATAATTAATTAGAATTAAAGTCAATAATAATTTTAAAACTATATATATATTATAATTTATAAATCTATACCTGATAGTCGCCCTTCCAGTTGTAGACCGTGTCGAGCAATCGTGTTTTAGCCTTGGCCTCAAACTCTGTCTTCACCAGCTGGTGAATCCGAAGAGACCAACGATACCTTTGCTGTAATTAACAAGAAAAAAAAAGAGACGGATTAGTTCAATAATATTAACAGTTTTAAATAATGAAAATAAATTAAGTTGATCATTAATTAAACTTACAGCGAACATTTTGAACCACGTCTTTTTTGTGTGGCTCGCCGTCTTCTTCCAGTTTGGAGCTGCATCGGGAAAGTATCCCTTGATACAGTCCGTGACGCTACTTCCGACACGATTGTCAACATTAAACCTGGAAAGACACAAAATAAATCATTAATTAGATTAATTTATAAATATTTTGTTAATTAAAAAATAAATTTAAAAAAACTTTTTAAAAATTAAAACATACCATAATACGTTTTTCCCATCCCGTCGGATAGGATCTAACTCTAGCAGCCCTTCTCTGCCTGGAAGGGCCAAAATATCCTCCACCGTATACACCGCAAAGGGTGCGTTTGGCGGCACCTGCAAATCGGGATGAACCCCGACCGGTGGAGGAGGAGGAGGAGGTGGTGGTGGAGGATCTCCCTGAGACTCGGGATGATCCGGAATCGAAGATGGACCGGGAGCTGACGAAGATGAACCCGGAGTATCCCGACGCCCAAATAAATCTCCGTAGTGAATCCCCCGATGATCAGGAGACCGATCAGATGACTGATCAAGAGACGTCGTCCTCTTACCAGCAGCCTTAGCAATCTTGTCCGCTCTAGGCATCTAAATAAAAAAAATAAAACATTAATTTCCCGTATCATTAAAAAAACAGTTAAAAAAGTAAATCAACCTAATCTAAATTCCCTAAACTATCCACCTAATCTAAATTCCCTAAACTAACCACCTAATCTAAATTCTCTAAACTAAACACTAACCTAACTACTACCTTTAGAGGATTCTGAGAGGAAGTTACTAGCAAATGCAAAATGGAACAGCTCGAGTTTATATAAGGAATTGGGTTTCCTCGTAAAACCCTAGTAACCTTTACGAGGAAATAGCTATGCCCGCTTCTTTTTCCTCGTAAGACCCTCGAAATAGCTATGCCCGCTTCTAACTTCTCATCATCTCCCCAGTAAATCATGCAGTTGTCGATGCAAACGTCAATCGTCTCCGAGGGCAACCCAAGACTATATACCAATTTCTGAATCTCATAATAAGATTCATCAGACACATTGTCTTATGGCAAATACTCTTTAAACAAGTCTGCCCATGCATCCATACATTTTTCAGGTAGATTGTGATCGGTTTTAATACTCATCATTCTAGCAGCCAACGACAATTTAGACAGACCTTCTTTACAACCACTGTAAATTGGCTCATTCGCAGCTTTTAACATTTCATAAAACTTTTTTGAATCTAGGTTAGGTTCTTCAACTTCATCATCATCATGAGTTACAAATGCATCACCTACCATATCATGAACCCTATCACAATCTACCATTTGTTCCTCCTGGTGATGATAACTAGTTTCATTACGCAAATGATCTACCGGTTCAACTTGCAAATTCCTACTACTGCTAGCTTCATCATTCCTACAACTAGCATCTTCTCCATGTTGATACCAAATATAATAATAAGGCATGAACCCTCTATTTATTAAATGCTTCAAAACACTTTCACGAGGGCCTAATTTTGTATTGCAGCATTTCCGACAAGGACAGAACATCTTACCACTTTCCTGTGTGAGTGGTGTAGAATCTGCTTGATGCATAAACGTCTCCAACCCTTCGAGATATTCTGTCGTCACCCTCCCGTTATTATCTCTGTGTGAATACATCCACTTCCGCAACTCGAAAATATTTCCCGGGCCAGACATTTTTTTGTGTTCGATCAAGCTTATAGCTGATTATTTTTTTTGTGTGTTTCAAATGAATCACAATTGTGGTATTTATAGAAATTTTCAAATCTGAGCATTTACTAGGAAATTGCTAGGAAAAGTAGGTACAAAATTTAAATTCGATATTTTCTATCTAGTTCCTCTTAATTTCGTAGTAACAAAACTCGTTCCTCTTAATTTCGTAGTAAGCAATTACTAGGACTTTACGAGGAAACTGCTTTACTAAGAAATAGCTATGCCCGCGTTTTTTCCTCGTAAAGTCATAGTAACATTACTATGACTTTACGAGGAAACTGTTTTCTCGTAAGTGTACGAGAACCTTACGAGGAAACATGGTTTCCTCGTAAATTCGAAGTAAACTCGTAGTAATTTTACGAGGAATTATTTTCCTAGTAAAGTTTCCTAGTAAATGCTTAGTTTTCTTGTAGTGTATATTTCATAAAATATGTTGAATATCTTAGTCAACTTTTTATTTAGTTAGATATTTAATTATAATTTTTTTGCTGTATATACAATGCAATTTCTCTTTATTGAATCTATTGGTTTAAAATGTAAAAATAACTAATTACAATAAATAATGTGTTCAAAGTCAAACTTAATACTATATCACAAAAAGTACATCTTTTAGAAAAGAGAGACCGTCAGTGGAAACAAAATTGAATAATTTTCCAGCTTTTTAATATATATATATATATATATATATATTGTGTATAAATAATAAAGTTTAAGTAATGCTTAATCATATAATTCATTTTTAAAGTTCAGACGTATATTTCATTTTTTTTAAGGATTTTGTCACGTTAGGAAATATGCCGCATTATCATTTCGAAATAAAATAATAGCCAATCATTATTTTTATTATTTTTAACAGTGGTATTGAGCGACAAGGAGATGAGCAGGTATCGTTTCCATTAAAACAGCTGGATTTGTCGGCAATTAAAGTCTGAACAATGCCATATTTAATTCACATTAAATGTTTTATGACCATACTAACTGAAAAACATCATGCAATTATGGTTGACGGAAAGTAAAAATATGATGCAATTTCGGTCGACGGAAAGTTAAAACATGAAGCAATTCGACGGTCAAAACAACCCGACTTCCAATTACATATAAAAATAGGAAAAAAATTTCTCAGCTAAACTATATTTAGTCTAATATGGTAAAAATCATCCTATATATTAAAATATGTCAAAAACAATATTATGTTTATACTAATATATGCCACATATACACATTTAAAATTAATATAGTAACAACATCACAATCAGATTTAATTTATTTTAATTAAAGTTAATGGGATCAAATTATAACTTTTAAAATTTAAATCTAAGTAACTAAAATCCGACCCGCGAACTAAATTACAAACTCGACCGATGTTCGATTTAAGGCATATTTTCCCCCCACTTCGAAAAATTATAAGGTTCATAAACTCGATTTGATAAATGGAGAGAGAGAGAGATGCTATTGACTCCTCATAAATCCAAATAATCAAACATAAATGACTCTAAAAAATGAATGGTTCCAGTCACACCTTCGAAAATGTGACTCCTTTCACATTTTCCCTCTCTCTCTCTCTCTATCTTTCTTCTACTCTGGTTCTCTCTTGTAATCTCTTTTGCTCTCCTTCTCTCGCTCTCTCTGTCTCTTTCTCTCGATCTCTGAAATCCCCAATTCTATTTCAAACATGAATCCTAAAAATGTGTTAATCGATTTGGAATAAATTAAGTCTGGTCGGTTTAATAAAATGGGTCGGGTCGGGTCAATTATTTACTTCGAAGATCAAGTTTACAAATTATGTAATGACCCCATTAACTTATTTTAAAATCAATTAAACCTAATTATGATGTCATGTGTAGCATGTATTAATATAAATGTTGTGGTGTTTTTGACATATTATGATACATTGGATGGTTTCCACTATATTAGACTAAACATGGTGTAGCTGAGAAACTTTTTTCCTTTTTTTGACCTTTAAACGTCATATGTTCATACAATCTTCATTGTGTACAAAAATGAAATTAAATAGTTGCAAAAAACTTCGGTTAATTACTTTTGAGTTTTAACTGTTAAACTATATAATCTAATCTCTCCTTAGTACATTTACATTAGTTAGTTATTACATAAAGAGTTGTAACTCTTCATGTTATGTCTTTTAGTGTGAAGAGGTGTGTCTCTTCATACTGATTCGATCTCTATATAAAGGTCAATCATTTGTTGTAACACAGATATCACAGAATCTCAATAATATCATAGTATTTCCAGACAAGTAAAACAGAGTAGAGACTTTTTTGGAATAAGTCTGAAACATCTATCTTATTCCTTCTGTTGTATTCGTGTGTAACACACTGTGATCTTTGTGTAACTCAAATGGTTGTAGAAGATTAATATATCTATGTGTAACACACTACGATATTTGTGTAACTCAAACGGTTACAAAAGATTAACATGGTATCAGAGCTTTACGGTTGAGAGGACGAAGAAGAAAGCACTAGTAAGAGAAACACTTGGCGAAGAGAAAAGGAGGCTAAAGGATTTTGGCATACGATTTATCGAAAGGACATGAAACGATGCAAAATCAAGTTATCCCCATATTCGATGGGGAGAAATACGACTTCTGGAGCATTAAGATGTCAACCATTTTCAAAACTAGGAAGTTATGGTCTGTGGTTGAAGAAGGCTTGGGAGTCCCACCAGCGCAAGTGGATGAGATCCCTGAAACAGGAAGGACAAGGGCGCTTAGAGAAGAAGCGATGGTGAATGATACTTTGGTTTTGCAAATTTTGCAAACTGCCGTATCGGATCATATCTTCTCACGGATTGCGGCATCAACAATATCTAAAAAGGCGTGGGATGCATTGAAGGCTGAGTATCAAGGTTCTCCTCAAGTTCGTTTGATTCGACTTCAAACGTTGCGAAGAGAATATGAAAATCTGAAAATATATGAGAATGAAGACATTAAAATTTTCATTGATAAGTTAGTTGCCCTGGCAAATCAATTAACTTACCATGGTGAACAGAAGACCGATATTCAACTCATACAAAAGATACTCATATCTCTTCCAACCAAGTTCGATAGTATAGTCAGTGTCTTGGAGCAAACAAGCTATTTGACTTCAACAACAATGGCAGAACTGATCGGGATTTTGAAGGCTCATGAAGCAAGATTGGTTGCAAGAGAAGAAAGCACAAGTGAAGGAGCATTTGATGCTCGTGTTAAATATAAAAAGTATGGTGTTACTCAAGACAGCTCAAAGGGCCGTGGAGGCAAGAAGTGGAGTAGGTTCTGCAAGAAGAACAATCACAATGAGAGTGAGTGTCTGAGGAAACAAAACAAGGATGATCTAGAGAAGGCTCACAAGAGTAACAAGAAGTGTTACAACTGTGGCAAGTTAGGCCACTTTGAAAATCAGTGCTTCTCAAAGAAAAAGGAGAGAGCACATGTAAGTCTCGAGGAAGAAGACTTGAATGAAGACCATATGTTGTTCAGTGCGAGTGAAGCAACAACAACAATGGAAGATGTCTGGTTAGTTGAAAGTGGAGAAACTAATCATATGACAAAGGAGGAGAGTTACTTCTCCAGGTTTGATAAGAGTATTAAGGTTCCAATAAAGAATGGAAATGGAAGTATAGTCATGACAGCAGGTAAAGAAGATATTACCGTGATGACTAAAGGTGGCAAGAAGACCATCAGAAGTTTGTTCTTGGTTCCTGATTTGGCAAAAAAATTGTTGAGTGTTCCGCAAATTGTTTCAAGTTCCAAGAGAAGAGTTGCATCATAGATGATCCAAAAGCCAGGAGGATAATGATTATCTCAGTGACTAACAAGAGCTACAAAATCAAGATGAGTTCGGCTCAAGAAGAAGCCATGAGCGTAAGTGATCAAGGCAAAATGGAGACATGGCACAAGATACTTGGCCATGTAGGCAACAAAAGGTTGCAACAAATGCAAGACAAAGACTTGGTAAAGAGATTACCAAAGTTTAAAGTCAGGAAGGAAGCATGTGAGACGTGTAGACTTGGAAAGCAATCACGCAAAAGCTTCCCAAAGGAATCTCAAACTAAGACAGGAGAAAAGCTTGAGATTGTACATATTGATGTATGTGGGCCAATGAAGCACCAATATATTGATGGAAGCCGATATTTTTTGCTATTCTTGGATGACTATACTCACATGTGTTGGGTATATTTCATGAAGCAAAAATCAGAAACATTCTCAATGTTTAAAAAGTTCAAAGCAATGGTAGAGAAGCAATCAAGTAACACTATCAAGACATTGAGATCAGATGGAGGTGGTGAGTTCACTTCACAAGAGTTCAACTGGTTTTGTGAAGAAGAAGGAATCAATAAGCAGGTTACCTTGCCTTATTCACCATAACAAAATGGTGTAGCGGAGCGCATGAATAGATCCTTGGTGGAGATGGCTAGAACGATGTTGGTAGAGCAAGGTTTACCACTCAAGTGGGAAGAAGCGGTATACACAACATCATACCTTCAGAACCGTCTACTATCAAAGGAAATAGAAGATGACGTTACTCCTACAGAGAAGTGGTGTGGACACAAACCATATGTGTCACACATGAAAATTTTTGGTAGCATATGTTACATACATATACCTGATCAAAAAGGAGGAAGCTAGATGTAAAGGCAAAACGTGGAGTCTTCATTGGATATAACAATCAATCCAAAGGCTATAGAGTTCTCATATTGGAGAATGAGAAGATTGAAGTATCAAGAGATATAGAATTTGAAGAAAACAAGAAGTGGGATTGGAGAAGGCAAGAAGATGTCAAGAAGACAATAAAGTTGTCTATGGAAGATTCTCAATCACCTAAGGAACAAACCGAAGGTACTTCTAGTCATGTTTTCATTCAACATAATGATCATGATACTAGTGATGAAGATGGAGAAACTTCTGAGCCACCAAATAAGTTCAAGTCCATGGCTAAAATCATGGAAAAGGCACAGAGAGTAGAGATTGAAGAAGCGGCTCAAGCAATAGAAGCTTGTCTTCATGCAAATGAATAACCATATACTTATAATGACGCATGTGGTACAAAGGAATGGAGAGAGGTGATGAATGAGGAAATAGCCATGATTGAGAAGAACAAGACATGGGAACTAGTGGAAAAGCCAGAGAAGAAGAATGTGATAAGTGTGAAGTGGATCTACAAGATCAAAATTAATGCAAACGGTAATCACATCAAGCATAAGGCGCAGTTAGTTGCAAGAGGATTCTCTCAAGAATATGGTGTTTACTACCTTGAGAAACTTATGCGGCTCAAATGAAGTGGCGTTTATATCAAATGGATGTAAAGTCAGCATTTCTCAATGGAGAACTAAAGGAAGAAGTGTATGTAACACAACCACCTAGGTATGTTACATAAGGAAAAGAACATAAGGTGTTAAGGCTACACAAGGCTTTATATGGTTTAAAGCAAGTCCCAAGGACATGGTATGGAAGGATAAATTCATACTTCATTCAAAACGGTTTTGAGAGGAGTATGAATGATGCAGCCTTATACATCATGAAGCAAGGAGGAGATGTGTTGATCGTGAGTCTATATGTGGATGATATAATCATCACTGGAAGCAATGTTCAGATCATCAACACATTCAAGGAGAGTATGAAGAAAGAATTCAAGATGATGGATCTTGGATTGTTGAGTTACTTCCTTGGAATGAAAGTAATCCAAGACGATGGAGGCATATTTCTTTCACAAGAAAAATATGCAAACAAACTTGTTGATAAGTTTGGGATGAGAAATATCAAGAATGTAAGAACTCCACTTACACCACAAGGAAAATGAGTTAAGGATGACAAAGAGTATGGAGATCTAACTAAGTATCGAAGCATTGTTGGAGGCCTTTTGTACTTCTGTGCAACACGACCTGATGTGATGTACGCAAGCGCCTATCTCTCAAAATACATGTCATCACCTCACATGAAGCACTACCAAGAAGCCAAAAGGGTGTTAAGATATGTCAAGGGAACATCAAGCTTTGGAGTATTCTTTACAAGTGTGAAAGAACCAAGACTTGTAGGCTACTCGGATAGCGATTGGGATGGTTCTAAGGAAGACAAGAAAAACACTTCAGGTTATGTGTTTACTCTTGGATCAACCATGTTTTGTTGGCAATCAAGTAAGCAGCAAATAGTGACACAATCAACGGCTGAAGCGGAGTACATAGCCGTGTGTGTAGCAGCAAATCAAGTCGTGTAGTTACAAAGACTATTTGAAGATTTTGGTCAGAAGTTTGAAGGAGGAGTTCCAATCTTATGTGACAACAAATCAGCAATAGTAATTGGAAAGAATCCAGTGCAAAACAGAATGACAAAGCACATAGAGATCAAGTACCATTTCGTGAGAGAAGTTGAGCAAAAGGAAATCATTGAATTGGAGTATTGCAAAGGAGATGATCAACTCGCAGACATTCTCACAAAGGCATTGGGTGGTTCAAGGTTTGAAGATCTCAGGAAGCAGCTTGGAGTGAAGTCAAGATATGATTAAAGAGGAGTGTTAAACTATATAATCTAATATCTCCTTAGTACATTTACATTAGTTAGTTATTACACAGAGAGTTGTAACTCTTCATGTTATGTCTTTTAGTGTGGAGAGGTGTGTCTCTTCGTACTGATTCGATCTCTATATAAAAGTCAATCATTTGTTGTAAACAGATATCACAGAATCTCAATAATATCAAAGTATTGAAACATCTATCTTATTCCTTCTGTCGTATCCGTGTGTAACACATTGTGATCTTTGTGTAACTCAAACGGTTATAGAAGATTAACATATTTGTATGTAACACATTGTGATATTTGTGTAATTAAAGCGGTTACAAAATATTAACATTAACTGCTCACCTCACCTATTGACAAAAGAAAAAGAATAAGAAAAACAAATAAGTAAGCGAGTCGCCAAATCTCGCAAATCCAAAAACCAACTCGGATCCACTTTGCCCCATCTAGATTCGTACTGTGCAAGTGAACTCAAACACAGAAGAAGAAAAAGACGAGAGAGAGAGAGAGAGAGAGAGAGAGCTTCAATTATTCGTCTTGTCAAATCACTTTCTCATGTTAATATGTATAGATTTTCTGTTTTCTGTCTCGAATACAAAAGAATGTACTGGATCTGAAATTTGAATCTTCGGGAAGAGGAAGCGTGTAGGTCAGGTTGTTGCTACTATTACGTTGAAGAGAAGCAAGTAACTCTTTTGTTAAGAAAAGCTCAAGTATCGTTGTTAGTTCGGGTGAGAGCAATGGAGTCGCGGATGGATCAGTACGAGCTCATGGAGCAGATCGGCCGTGGTGCCTTTGGCGCCGCCATTCTCGTTCATCACAAGGCCGAGAGAAAGAAGTATTTATTCCTCCATATCTCTCTAATTTTCTTCTCCATAGACTTCGCTTAGATGTGTGTGTGTTTGAAACTAGGTATGTTCTGAAGAAGATCAGATTAGCTCGACAAACGGAACGTTGCCGGAGATCTGCTCATCAAGAAGTAACTTTGAACATTCTTTTTTTTTTTTCCAGATTCCAACACGATTTCTTTCTTTGTTTTTTTTTTTTACCTCATTGGTGAATTTTTCCAGATGGCTTTAATAGCGAAGGTTCAGCATCCTTACATCGTCGAGTTTAAAGAAGCTTGGGTTGAGAAAGTAAGCCTTTTTAATTATTTTATGGATTCAACTAGATTTTATTGGTTTTTAATACCATTTTAATCTGAAAATGCAGGGTTGCTATGTTTGTATTGTCACTGGATATTGTGAAGGAGGAGACATGTGAGTTTACTCTCTGTAAAGATGTTTCCCTTTTGTATGTTTTGTTCAAACAATTCAAAGAGTTTCTGTTGGTGCTGTAATGTTTTTGGCAGGGCCGAGTTGATGAAAAAGTCAAACGGTGTTTACTTTCCTGAGGAGGTACTTACTTACTTTCCACCTGAAACATGATTTTATTCTTTAGTGATTCTATGGTGATTTTCTCTTTTTTCTTTTTATTGGTTTCAGAAGCTCTGCAAGTGGTTTACTCAATTGTTGTTAGCTGTTGAGTATCTTCATTCTAACTATGTTCTACATCGTGATCTCAAGGTAAGAAAACACATGGGCAATGCTATTTGTCTGGACCATTCTGTCATGCTTAATTTTCTTATGGACTTATTTGTGACGCCTGCTCTTTCCAGTGTTCCAACATTTTCCTTACAAAAGATGACGTCCGTCTTGGTAAGCTTAGCTTTGTGATTCCAATCAATTTTACCTACACAACGAATGTTAGCTGTATTTCTAAAGATATGTGTTTCACCTTGTGTTGTATATACAGGGGACTTTGGTTTGGCCAAAACTCTGAAGGCGGATGACCTAACTTCCTCGGTATGTCCCAAAGTCTCTGTAATTTTCGCATAAAATGGTGTTGTGCATACAACTTGTATTTATCCCACATTACCATATCAGTGCATTTGAAATGAGTTATGCTAACCAAATTTTAAACATGAAGATATCTATTACTTCATTTCAACAACTGGCTATGTGAGATAATATTTTAGAAAGGTTATGAGTCTTATGACAGTCATGGGTTCTGTAAACTCCTCCTATTGACAATTGGCTATGAGATGGAACATCATTCATTACCTTCACAATGATTATTCTTTAGATTGCTCTCAAGTTTCATAGTTGATACTAGTGTGACAAAGACTTTGGTGTTTATGACTCCTGGATTGCCATTTTATATGTAGGTTGTTGGAACTCCAAACTACATGTGCCCGGAACTGCTCGCTGATATACCTTATGGTTTTAAATCAGATATCTGGTCCCTAGGTATATATAACTCTATCCTTTGTGACGTGTAAGAATCTTGTTACTGTGGCTGAAGCTAAGACAAAATTGTATGCTGTTGAACAGGCTGTTGTATATATGAGATGGCTGCTTTTCGGCCTGCTTTCAAAGCATTTGTAAGTTATGCATTGCACTTAGATAATCTAAGTGTTTTGCCGCTGTAACTAACTATATGTATTTGTTTCCCTTCTTTAATTATTTCCTGGTTTGGTGGGTAACTGATCAGAGACGGTTATGTCTCTATTAGAGAAGAAAATACTAAAGGAGCTATATTTAGACTTACGTGTATCACTGAAATTTAGATTTTATGGTATTTATTTATGGATTCAGGATATGGCAGGGCTAATAAGCAAGGTTAATCGCTCCTCAATTGGTCCGTTGCCTTCATGCTATTCTCCATCTTTGTAAGATTCATTTTCTAATCTGAAGCTTTGAATATTTTCTTCTAGCTCTCGTGATTTAACACTTTGCCTAGGCTATGAGATTAAATTTCATAACCTTTTTTGTCTTTGATATTGCAGAAAAGCACTCATCAAGGGGATGCTAAGGAAGAACCCAGAGTATAGACCAAGCGTATGTTTTTCTTTCTAGGACCTGAAGCTGTCTTCTTTAAGGGCCTTAACTTTCCGGAATGAAATGAACGTATTTTTGCTTCTTTTTCTGTTCAGGCCTCCGAGATTTTGAAGCATCCTTATTTGCAGCCATATGTGGAGCAGTACCGTCCGGCCATTTCCGCAGCGTCTATAACTCCAGAAAAGCCTCTCAATTCTCGTGAAGGCCGGAGGCGTATGGCTGAAAGCCAGAACAGCAATAGCTCCAGTGAAAGAGATAACTTCTTCGTGAGTAACAAAAACAACCAACATGTGGTTGCAAGCAATGGTAATAAAGTCACTGAGACCGATCCAGTTTCTGTCGATGAACAAGACATTCTCGACCATACCCAGCAACAACCACTAGTTGAAAATGAAACTCTCCAATGTGTTTCAGCAATGAAAACAGATAGTCATGGGATTTTAAAGCTCTCGCAGAGTGACGAGCGACCAGAGATTATTCAACCAAGGCACCCAAAAACTATAAGAAACATCATGATGGTTTTGAAAGAAGAGAAAGCTAGAGAAAATGGTTCACCCATGAGAGTTAATCGAGGGAGACCACAGAAGAACATTACTGAAACTCCTTCGAAGATTCCCAAACTCGGTGACATTGCTCATAGCTCCAAGACTAACACAAGTCCACCGTCAAAGCTTGCATCTGATTCCGCAAGGACT
This sequence comes from Moricandia arvensis, assembly GCA_905132765.1. NCBI lineage: Eukaryota > Viridiplantae > Streptophyta > Magnoliopsida > Brassicales > Brassicaceae > Moricandia > Moricandia arvensis. The sequence continues at coordinate 23,283 of CAJHQP010000644.1, read as the reverse complement.
CCAGGATCCATACCACCGAAACATCATCATCAAGTACTCTCTCCACCCCTCTCTTTCTCCAACTCCCAAGTTTAGTAGATATATTCTAAAGATCAAAATTTTCATCTTGCAGATGCCAGTGACCGACTCTTCTTCAAAGCTTAAGCCTAGAAACGACAGAATTCCTCTAGCTCCTTGCGCAAAACAGGAGCCCGAAGAGGCAATGTCAGCTAAGCAAAGACAAAGAACACCTCCTACTTTACCAAGAAGAACGTCCTCAAGACAAGATATTCCAAATACGGTGGCTAAGGGCTCCATGAAGTTATATCCATGTGAGCAGTCAGAGCACGTAAATAATGCTCGTGTCCAAGCGTCCACTGTGAAGACGCCGGAGCCAAAGAGAATCTCTGTCGGATCCTCCAAAGAGGTGCAGAGTGAAAGTAGCAACTCTATCTCGTCTTCCTTGTCCATGCAGGCATTTGAGCTCTGTGATGATGCTTCCACACCATTTGTTGACATGTCAGAACATACAACTCCTGATGACCACAGAAGATCATGTATTCACTCATCAGAGATGATGATCCGCAGAGAAGAAGAACACAGCACCAGTATGCGGCTTGCTGACACTGTTCATGTTCCTGATGTTCATAATAACATTTCCCATCACCAGTCAGGAGTAAGCTCTCCTCCTGCGTCTAAGGAGAGTGGTAGCCCTGTAGCATTACAAAGCTACGAGCCAAACGGGTCAGGTGATGATAAATTCACAGTCAAAGAATCCGTCTCCTCAGGACCAGTGCCTTCGCATGCTGCACCTTCCCACCAAGTGAATTCACAATCGGATAACAAAACAACCGTCGTCTCTCCGAACTCAGCTCTTGAGAAGAGCAACAGTCCTTCGCATCTTCATCCGGTGGTTGATGATATCATACATGTAATCCGGCACTGCAGTTTCCGAGTAGGGAGTGACCAGCCGGTCATGGAAAGTATTGAAGTCGGTGTCCAGAACGTCGACGTTGGGAAACTCATAAACGTTGTGAGAGATGATCTTGAAGTGAGGAAAGTAGCCACTCCCTCTGAATCAACAACCCCCACGAGATCGACTAACTCAGAGCCTCCTGAATCAAGAACTGCTCAAGAACCAGACCCTATCACTAACTATTCAGAAACCAAGAGTTTTAACTCATGCTCTAATTTTTCACCAGCTGAGACAAGACCAAACTCATTCATGCCTGAAGAGGAAACAACTCCGATTCCAGCTGTGAAAGAGACGCTGGACATCAAGTCGTTCAGACAGAGAGCAGAGGCTCTTGAAGGTCTCTTGGAACTATCTGCGGATTTGCTGGAACAGAGTAGACTGGAAGAGCTAGCCATCGTGTTGCAGCCGTTTGGGAAGAACAAAGTTTCGCCTAGAGAAACTGCTATTTGGTTGGCAAAGAGCTTAAAAGGAATGATGATCGATGACATCAATAATAACAACAGTGGCTCTTCCAGGAATTGCTCATGATTTCATCAAGCTACCAATGTATTATACCACCATCTTCAACCAAACTTTCTTCTTTTGTTTTCTTTTTTCTGTAACAATTAAATTTGCACAAAGCAATAATTCTTTTATAAAGAAAAAGAATAATTAGAAAACAATGCTTGTTCGAAGAACACATCTTTTACGAAATCTTGAAAGTACAGCTAACCATGTTAGATGTAATTATCTACGTTGTCTCCATTGTTGTGTACATAGACCATCAGGGATTGTTGCTTGGTTCTTTTATTATTCTCCATGTTTCTGTTTCGTTTAATATCATAGACGAAGAAACAATTCGCTTTTATCATATAAAAGGACAAACTGTAAGTTCAAAAATTTGGAGTTTGATAAGTTGTTGCTGTTGTGGAGATTTGGTTCGCGTACGTATGTTACACATAGAGAATGATGTATAACATACGATTTAGAGAATAAGAAGAAAACATCAAAGATGTGATGATGTAAATATTTTCATATGATTGGTTGACGAAATATGCATTAAATAATCATTATTGGATCACAAATGGGAAGATTTGGTGATGATAAAATATAGAAAATAATATATTCGATAATACGAAAATGTTATTTGATATATACCTTGATTTTACCTAGAATTAGGTCATGACTTTTGACGTAGTAATTTTCACAGAAACACAAAGGGGATTTTGAGTTTTAGAAAGTGAATAATTTGTAGACGTGATCAACATGGGTTGGTCACGCAGTTGGATGTGTTACGAATTGATCTGTGTCGAATCGTGTAATTCTGATCAAGCAAGTCTATAAGAGATTATGTAAAAGATTTCTAATAAAAGAGATATATGTTATTGGAATTACTTTGTGCCTTGTGCTTTTGCTGAATCTCGATTCTACAATTGGTATCATGGAACTAGTTCTCAAATGGTTGATAATAATGAAGGAATCAAGTTTGTAAAATGCTCAATCCCAGTTGTTTCAGCTGAACGAAAGGATGAATATCAAGCAATTAGTGTGACTTCAAAGATACAAGACATAAAAGTTATCACTAAGCAAAGAAATGACTGTCACTTTTGTGGTAAGAGTGTTGCCTATAATTATGCTCGTAGAAATCAGATTGAGCGAGCTTGGACGATAAACCTTTGTTATGTGGAACTCAGAAGGTATGAATACATGTATTGAATAGCTAAGAAGGATTTGTATCCTAAGTTTACGAAAGGTGTTTCACACAAGCATACCAATGTGTCATATACTCGGATGGAAAATCAATATGCTGAAACTGAAGAACTAGTTCGATGGACTTCTACTAGAAGGCATTGAGAGTTTTGATGATCTAACAAGTATCATGAAGTTTTTTCACAGAGTTTTTCACTCAAGCAGGGGGAGATGATACTTGATTAGGGGGGGTCAACATAAATACTTTGAAGAAATATATGATGCATATTGTGCTTAGAGGTTAGTGAGCTTGAGTTGTAAAACTCAGTGAAAAAACAGGAGAATGTAAACTCAAGAATTTGAAGCTTGATAGGTTGCTGTTGTTATGGAGCTTTGGTTCGCGTACATGTGTTACACAAGGAGAATGATGTGTGACATATGCTTCTGAGAATAAAAAGGAAACGTCAAAGATCTGATGATGTGGAATATTTTCATATGTTTGGTTGACGAAATATGCTTTAAATATTAGATCACAAATTGGAAGATTTGGTTATGCTAAAATATAAGAAATAATATATTAGAAAATAGGAAAAAGTTATTTGATATATACCTTAGTTTTTCCTAGAATTAGGCCAGGGCTTTTGACATAGTTATTTTCACAGAAACACAAAGAGGATTTTGGGGTTTCAAAAAGTGAGTGATTTGTAGACGTGATTAACAGAGGTTGGTTCATGCAGTTGGGTATGTTAGGAATCGATCAGTGTCGAGTCGTGTAATTCGGATCAAGCAAGTCTGTAAGAGATTGTGTAAATGATTTCTAATAAAATAGATACATGTTATGAAATTATTTTTTGTCTTGTGTTTTCGCTGAATCTCGACTCTACACATACTAGTTATGTTGTAAGAATATGAGAGTAGTTTGATAAAAAGATTGAACTAGCCCAAGCACAAGCGGGCCTGGGGTCTATAGTGAGCAGTTTTTTGTGGTTGCAGCTCTGTTGCTTTAGCACGACTACTCCCACTACATAATACAACGAGTAGAGCGTTTCTGACATAAGCACTTATACCACCATGCTCTACATCTTTTGAGGTGATTCAAGTCGACTTACGACTCTTTAAGTAGATTCTCTTATCTGTGATTCTCTGCTAGTGGATAATTCTCTTTAGTGGTGTAACGAGTGTTGGCACTTCGGTTGTTGACTGAATATAGAGAATAAAGAGAGAAGTTTAATTCTTTTATTTTTTACATTTGTGGGAAGGGATTATGTCACTATTCACATATAAGATTAGTTTTTCTTTTTACAATTTAAGGCTATGAATATAAGATGTGGATGATAGAACCTTCTATATATTACTCATAAACGTAACAAACTGTAATCGTTCCTTCTTGATTCTCCCATATGAGAATACAAGACCAATGACACAATCCACCAATTGCATACTCGAGTACAACAATCAATCCCCTATTTATAGATCCAGCCCCAACATTTATTATTTATTAGAGTCCACTAACACTTCTGGACTATTTATTTACAAGTCTATAACGGATTTAACGGCTACTAATCCTTCCTCAATCTTCTCTGCTTCCTTCTTCTTTCCTCTCCTTGTATATACCCTCCATGGCATAACAGTGGGCAAGGGCGGGAGTTACAATAAACATGATTATGTCACCTTTCACACATAATAAGTTATCATTTTTGTTTAAAAATTTAATATTTTAAAATTTAAAATCAAAACACATGTGATCAAAAAATTCAAAGAAAGTAAGTTGATATCAATTAGTTTATGTCGTTGAGAGATTATCAGTTTGGATCCTAACTTGATATTCCTGCCAGGATATCATTTTGTAGTGGAAAATCATTGAGTTGCTCAACCTCTGACACCTCTGTGTGAAAAGCGAGAGGTTCTTGCGATAAGACCGTGACCTTTTTCATAGTCTTCTGATAATAAGAGCGAGAGTTCTCATGACCCCTTTTTATTTCCTTGATGCCCCAAGTTATAATAACCTGATGCATGTTGGAGGATAATGCTCCCATGTCGTCGATCCATGTTTTCCCATGATTGTGTTTTAGGACGAGACAAAATCTATTACCAGGATTGTAGTTGTAACGTTCATTCTTTATGCATAAACAAGAATTATTACTTCGTTTGTTGACTGCTTAACCTCTCTGCTAATCTTAGAAGTGGTCTAACTTTTCGGATTAAAGCGTCGTTTTTCAATCCTAGGTTGTTGTAGGCGTCCAAAAAATCATATGGGTGGAGTTTCCATTTTCCACAAGTATTCCCTTAACCAAAAAATATGCCAGCGTGAGATACGACTAGGGTGTCATGTGAAGCTTATCGCGACAATCTGTAATATTTTGCATTTGGCCTCTTGATCGTCTTGACCATTTTTGGCACTCATGGTGCTCTTTTGACGTCTGCATGTGTAATGCCGTTGACTTCTATGACTCATTATATGATGTTGATCACCCTATCACGCCGTGGTAGCGAAGTATGATTAATTTGAGCCAGCTGATTGTTTTCCTCCTTGTTGTTCAACACGTTTTTAGCTATGTATGTCTAAGAGGAATTAGCAGAGGTACTTTTTGTAGCTCATTGACCTCCATATTTTATGAGATGCACTCTTTCATTTTTGTGATTGTGGTCACTATAGAGTTTGAACCATTTATTTGTATTCTAATATGTATTTGGTTCTCTCATCTTCTGAGGCCCCTTTACCCGAGGGCCATCTACCTCAGGATGTTGACCAGTCCACCTTTGATATGCAGGGGTTAGAGATGGTTGGACGTGTAGTTACAGCCATTCTTTCAGATTTTTCATCGATGATGATATCTCCACTTACTCCTTCCTCAGTCTTCTTTCTCAAGCTCGTGATAGTGTTTCTTATGTTTTATGCCTTTCTCGTTTATCACGTCTCGAGATTCCAACTCATGGTAGATTTTGATTCCAGCCGCTGAGTCCTCTCCATTTTTATTGTGCTCATGCCTTGGACAAGACGTCACCATGCTTCTGCATTGTTACTTTGTTAATTTCTTGTACATATCACTGTCTATTAGCATGCCTCTCTTGAAGGTAGAGATGGCCGTAGAAGAATTACGTTAGGGGATATACCTTCTCCTGGTTGAAGTGTGATATGTAGATCTCATACATATAACCCGATTTTTTTTCAGGTGCCTATTTCTCGTAAATTATTCGACAAACTAGTCAATCAGGACGCAAAGGAATGTATCGACATGTTGGACAGGTTGATGTACCATTGCAGTGCGGGTCCATTAAGATTTGATCCAAAAATCTTGCACCTTGTGGCTTCTTAAAGATCCTTTTGGATTGATATTGTAAGCATCCTCTGTTTGTCTATGCTGGCAACATGGTTATTTGGATAATGGATCCCATTGTACATTCGCATGCTTGGAAAACAGAATTTTCCTTGGCATCTCGATGAGGGCGATTTCATCTGTGAAAAGAGTATCCGCATAGTCCATGGTGCTCCTCTGGCTTGGTGGAGCCACTATGGTGGCCATGGATTGATCATGCTTGCTTATGGTCATTATCACATAGTCTTGGTTATCCCTCTCTTTCTAGTGACATATTGTTAGGGTGAAATAAAGTTGGAGTTTTTTTGTGTTACTACGAAAACAAGAGATAATACGACCAAAGAGATCAAAAGTAATGTTTTATTGATCTGTAGATCAGAAATTCAATGTATTGTTTACTTCTTGTAAAAGTGATGGATGTCAAATCTTCCTATTTTAAGGGTTTAGGATCCTTTTATATGTAGTCCTTGGCAACATTTATGTTAAATTCGACCATACCCTGAGGTATGGGAAAATTCTCCTTCATTTGGAAGTTTTCTTTTTTACACCGGAGGTAAGAGAAACACAGGATCCGGAGACCGAAAGCCGACTTGTTTTTGATAGTTAAGTTACCTTGTTGAGCGCCCGATAATCAATGCACAAGGCTTCCGCGAAGATATTCTTCCTACTTTAACCAAGAAGAATTATTCATGGATTAATTATATCTACGGTTACATTGGCAAGAGTGTTAAAGGTGTCTGCATAATTTGGGCAATTTGCGAACTAAATAAAATAATGACTAATGTCAAACGAGGTTCAAAAGACATATAAAGAATAGATAATCGTGTAAGTCACCAGGCTCTCAGAATATAACAGAAGGTTGGTGTCACCCCCAAACTCTCATATGATTGTTCATGGTAAGTTTCACATTTGCTGAACTCAGTAGTTGTAGAACCTTTCAGTATATATCCAATAAGGCTGACTACACTAAGACCACTTAGTCAATAAATGAAAGTCCTTATCCATCAACATGATTTTGGATTATTTGTTGTAGTGAGTTAAAGAAGATCCAAGGCATATCAACACTTTTTTAATTAGTGTGTGCATATATTTACTTGTGTTGAAATTAGAATGTGGGATGTAGCAGTCAAAGTGAGCATAGAAGGTATTACATTATATATCTACAAAAATAACTAAAGCTTAAATTAATGAACATTTAGAGAAAATATAGTCGAACATATAATATTTCTAAAGATTTACACAATTTAAGAGAATTTTATTCTTAATATTAACACATGTTTTATCTTCATTCCTCCTTACTCTATAATACTGAACAAAAGATTTCTCACCAAAAATGAAGAAGAATAAGTCTTTTTTGTTTGAAGATTATATAATTTAAATTTTGATCTTAATAATATATAATCATTTAATTAAAATCTAAAACTATGTTAATTTATAGTAAAAAACAAACCATTTCAAATTTTTATTTAAAGTTTGTTATTTAGAAGATATTTTCATTCACTATTATATTTGTTCACAAAAAAACATTCCTATTTATTCTTCAAAATGTTTATTTATTTTCTATTTATTCATTTCATTTACTTTCACAGTCACTAATTGAAGCCTAAATGTGTGTTAATATTGATATGTAATACAGCTAATTTCTAAATTCACAAGTCAACTCTTAAGTTAAAGAAATCATCATTTATCTATATTATGTTCGAACATATATATATATATATATATATATATATATATATATATTAATTAACAAGGAAGATACTCTGTTTAATCTCTTTCTTATCTCTCTTCGAGACAGAAATTGTTGGTTTCCTTCTACTTTTCCAGTGATAGGTTTCATTGTCAGTACCGTGACATTGGTGGTTTCTCCGTTTCTTTTTTTTTCCAGTTGTTTCTTCTCCATTTTCTTCATGCTTGCTTATTTTCCCTATCGGTGTCTATGATATTTCTAATTCTCAGACAATGTTGGCTTACTCAGTGGTCTTTCGATTTGGATGGGACTTTAGCTTCACGTCTCAAATCTGTGAAGTCGGATATGTGACGAGATACCCTAAGCCCCCCTCCGTCTTCTTCTCTCGAACCACAACAGATTTGAGATTTCCTATTAACGGTGAGGTAGATCTGACTTTCTTGAAGGCAAAGTTGTGATGCGTAAGTGGATTTTGCTTCAGATTTTCCCACCTATCTTCTCTTCCTTGGCTTGCGTGCTTATGAATCTTTCTCTTTATTCCTTTTCTTTAGCTTAGTTGGACTTCTGATGTGGAGTATCCACTAAGTGGCAACCACAAAGCATACCTTCCGGCTTTGAGGACGGCGAGCTGAGCTGGGTTCGAGGTTATTGGTGGAGGTGGAGGCGACACGATTGTCGGGTGAGTTGTTTTAGGTCAATGCATTCGTTGTTTCCGAACCGGCGAAACATTTTAGATCTTTTTTACTCCTCTTCTCCACACGCTTAGTTGGTTGATGTGTTTGGCTTACTGTGCTTTTTTCTCACAATGATTTTCTCAAATATTTATATTTGTCAAAAACAAATGCTCCTTGTTTTTTTTTTTTTTTTTTTTTAAATTAACATGGGGTATCTCGAACCTATGAATAGGCTCAGACTAATCTCCCAATGGGAAGTGTAGCTCATGGATAAACCTTCTCTCTAGGTAAGCAAATAGGTCTGAAAACATGGGTCCATATTCGTGTATGTGTCCAGGAGCAGTGTGACTTAGTTTCACCCAGCAGGTGAATCGAATCTGAAACGTGTTAGCGTCCCAGCCTTTTTCCCTTACCACCCAACCGCACTGTCTCGGAAAAAAATGCTCCTTGTTTGGTTCGTTTTCTTCGACATTTTGGTCAGACAATGACTTCAATTGACATAGCAGACTCCTTGGTGGTTAGCTCGGCGGGGTAATCACCATTGGTTCTGCTATTTTGCCTCTTTTCTCAGCGGCTGTTTTAGGGTTTCAAACACCCAGTTTTGTGTAAATTGGTTTTGGTATAATTTATATGTTTTAATTTAGTTTTGTTATCCATCTGTTATTTGTGCTTTAAAGAAAAAGTAAAAAATTAGTTTTCAAAAAGTCGGTCTAGTCGGCAAATCTGGTATAAGCAAAATGATTTTTCTTAACCGATTTTTAATAAAATCGGTCTAGGCATTCAAAAAAATTGGCATATACGCCCATCTAAACAAAAGTCTTCTATTAGATCCCTAGCCACCGCCTAACTATTTTTAGAACATTGCAAGAACTAATATGGAAACCTGTTTTTAAAAATGTTCCATGAACATAATTCTTTTTCTAATCATTTAAATTACAAACACAACTATGATACCATGTTTTTTCGGGCCAAAATAACTTACGGATGATACTGGACGTAGGCTAGAATATATCTTGGTTGAAGAGATCTCTATTCCAATAAGGAAATTGGGTATAGAGTTACCCAAGTAGGACCTTACCAAGTTCTATTGAAGTTATCACCAAACAATTATATTTACCTATAATTCATTTTCTGTCTCAATCCACCTCTACTTTACGTCTTTATAAAGTCTTCATCATATCTTCCAAAAGGAAATTAATTAATAGTCAAGCTACCACTTACGCTGGCACTACCAAATTTTATGACGGGTAAATGTGAAAGCTTCATTAATACTTCATGCACTTTTTATTGTTCTGTTTGTGAATTGTTCAGTGTTTTCTTTCTTTATTTCAACGTTAGTAGTTCAGCATTATGAATAGATGTTGTTAAAAAAGCATTATGAATAGACATATCGCAGTTTCTATGATATTGGAACTTTTATTATAAATATGTGTAGATGTTTTCGACGCCTTTATACTCTGTAAGAAAAAATATATATATATTTACCACCGCCGAACAAATTTGCTTGCTATATATATTGGACTGCGCGGTGCTGCGGAAAGAAGATTCTTATAATCTTTTGAGCAAACGAAAAGAAGATTCTTAAGCCATCTACAAAATGCTTTACAGTGGGGAAGCATTTTAATTTTTTTTACAAATTATGTCTGTAATCAATGTTTTGGAACTGTCTTAAGCGATCATAACCAATATATGAAAATCGTTGTGGTTTTTCCTTGGCGACCACACATGCTTTAAATATCGAAATGATAGATTGTTTATAGTTGAGAATTTGATCTTCGTATTCGTTGGGCCTAACAAAAAAATACAACAAAACTAAAAATAATTCAAAACGACCTGGTTAAGTTTGCTAAAATTTGATACGAATGCAACATAAATTTGTGACTAAAAGCTTAAGGAATAAAACATATTCTTCCTGAAATCTGTATTATAGATAAAGTTAAAAAGTTTGCCCAAAGAAAGAAGAAGATAAAGTTACAAAGTGAACAAATTAAAGTTCAAGAATATTGGTTAAATAATGATGGTTGACAAAACAAAATTGTATATGATAATCATTTTGAATATACATATAATTAATTTATCATCGCAAAGGGTCCGGTTGTTGTATATATATCACCACCATTCAGCTCCATAGTAACTCTCTGTCTCTTGATGTGACAAAAAAAAAAAAAGACAGTAACTCTCTGTTTGTTCTTGAAATATAAGAAAAAAATAACTCTCTGCCTCTCAAACCACTGCACTAATCCCAATCCGCCAAAATGACGGAGAAAGAATGTGAGCATCACCACGACGAGGATGAGAAGATGCGCAGACGCATAGGAGCGGTGGTGCTTGGCTTGCTTGCAGCTGGCCTTTTTGTGGTTTTCTTGGTGTGGGCCATTCTTCACCCGCACGGGCCGCGTTTTGTTCTTCAAGACGCAACCATTTACGCCTTTAACACCTCTCAGCCCAATTTTCTCACCTCCAATCTCCAGGTCACTCTCTCTGCTCGAAATCCTAATGACAAGATCGGAATCTTCTACGACCGCCTTGACATTTACGCCTCCTACCGCAACCAGCAGGTATGTTAGCTTCTACTAGCCTTTCTCCCATGCAATTCTTGCTAAAATAGTAATAGTAAAAATGTTACCAAGAAAATGAATGGACCGACGAACCTTAGTTCGACACGACCGATCTCAAACGAAAATTTGTCGAGCTATACTTCATAATTTGGGATCTAGTTTTTCTTTTCTTAACATCTATGCATATTTTACGAGAGGACTGAGGAATCTTAGTAATATATAATTTTATCTAGTACAGTATTTTTATTATTCTTGTAAAATATGTAGCAATATATTTTCATACGCTAAAGATTCATGTTATAGAAGTACATATACGAAAGCACCGACGAATCTTATTGTGAATAGACCGATCTCAACGAGTATGTATTAAAAAAATGAGAATTAACTAGATTTTACATGTTGGTTTAGAGAAGTTATAATTTATAATTTTTGTGATGTTAAATAATAGTTTGGGACAAGTGACAAAAAGAAAAAAGTTTGGGACTAAAATTTGGCTAAGTATTTGTATAGGTGACATTGGCAACTTTACTGCCGGCGACGTACCAAGGTCACCTTGATGTGACGGTATGGTCGCCGTTTCTCTACGGAACATCCGTGCCGGTGGCGCCCTACTTTTCTCCTGCTTTAAGTCAAGATCTAACGGCAGGGATGGTGCTTCTGAACATTAAGATCGACGGTTGGGTAAGATGGAAAGTGGGAACGTGGATCTCCGGCAGGTACCGCCTACACGTCAATTGTCCAGCTTACATTACTCTTGCCGGTCATTTTCCAGGTGAAGGTCCAGCTGTTAAGTACCAGCTTGTCCAGCGATGTGGTGTTGACGTTTAAGCAAAGGGATGATCATTAGTATTCTTTATTAAGACTAGAGTCTAGACTACGGTTTCTGTGCTTTTTATTGCTTTAGTTAACTGGAATTCTTAGAAATCTTTTGTACTTCGTTTTTATGATTGAGATTTTAAGGGGTAATAATTACTTGGTCCATACAACTTTTCCTTTTTCTTTCAGTACAATTAACTCCAAACTGAAATAAGAAGAATAATAACCAAGTTGCCTTGTTTTAGTGGTAAAAGGGTTCTAGCTAAAATTTTCGCCCTGGGTTTGAGTAACATTAATCACCTAACCACGTTTTGAATGAATTTAATTTTTGTGGGATTGGTCTTTGGACATACAAAACTTTTGGGATCCCCACAAATGTCAAAAAAAAAAAAGAATAGTAATAATAAGGATATGTTGGAAAAAAAACAGAAAAGAAACTCTTGCAAGAAAACCCATTCATATGCATGCAGAAATAAAGTGTTTGAACACATTCATCCTAAACGAACTAAGAGTATAAGATTAGTGCATTTGTTATCGCTTTTAGCTTGAAAGCTTTTAACCGTATGTAAAATAACTTACTCTTTAATTTAAATTATTTTTAAGTAAAAATAAAAATTTAAATTATTGAAATGTTTCGATATTAGGTTGAAGCTTCGACTATTCAAAAAAATTCTTTGATTTCCTTACAAAAACCATTCCATTTTCTTTATTAAATACAAAAACATGTCTATGGTGTAGGATATATATTAAGAAACATGCCGAAAGATATATCAAGGACAAATTAAACTATGATTTTTTTTTGGTAATCAATCAAACTACGATTTAGTCAAGATTTGTAGTACAAGTGTTAAGAAAACAATTTTTGTACTGAAAACAATTCCATTTATCTCGACTATCTAGTGATCATAACTGTAAGAAATACAAATAATATACGATGGAGATAATCTATTTACTCCTCAATATTGTATCTTCTCTATTTTAGGAATGTTGTTAATATTCCTTAGCTCACATCGTGTATATATTTCTCCTCTTGTACATTGATAAAAGATAAGTGAAATACTCTTTCTTCATGGTATCAGAGTCATACCGATTACCCTAAATTTTTTTCTTTCCAGCCGCCTCATCCCTTCTTCTATTTCATCTTCTCAAAACACCATGGCTGCCATGGCCGAACAGCTTGACACAATCCAACCTCTTCTCAATGTTAACATGGTTAACGTTAACAAACTCACCTCGACAAACTATATGACATGGAGCATCCAACTTCATGCCTTGCTTGACGGCTACGACTTAGCTGGGTATATCGACGGATCCACAACAGCTCCTTCCCAAACCATCACGGTCAACGATCAATCCGTAACCAACCCTGAGTACACCAAATGGCGCCGTCAAGATCGCCTCATTTACAGTGGTTTGATCGGCACCCTATCACCCACGATTCAACCCCTCGTCACCAACACCAAAACATCTTATGAGATGTGGAAATCCTTAAATGCAACCTACGCTACTCCGAGTCGCGGACACATTCAACAGCTTCGGCTTCAACTCAAACAATACACCAAGGGAGACAAGACCATTGATGAGTACATGAGAGGCCTTACCACTCGGTTCGACCAGCTAGCACTCCTTGGAAAACCATTGAATCATGAAGACAAAGTGGAGTTCATCATCGATGGCCTCCCTGAAGACTACAAGTCTGTTTCAGAACAGATCGAAGGTCGTGATACAACACCCTCCATTGTGGAAATTCACGAAAAACTCATTAACCGAGAAGCAAAGCTACTGGCGACATCCACTCCAGCCCCAAACTCCATTCCGATGACAGCCAACATGGCTACAACTCGTCCCAAACATCAGCAGAGCAATCAGAACCGAGGAAACCACTCCAACTGGAACAACAACTACAAGGCTTCTCCCTCCAACTCGCAGAAACAAGAGCACAAATCGTCCAAAGGCTATCAAGGTCGATGCCAAATATGCAGTGTATTCGGACACAGTGCAAGAAGATGTCCGCAGATGTTTCAGCAGTCCACCAACATCAGTGCCTCGCCATTCCGCCCCTGGCAACCGAGAGCCAATGTAGCAATGACAGGACCACACCCTTCCCAAGCATGGCTCATGGACTCTGGTGCGACACACCATCTGACTAGCGACCTCCACAACATGTCAATCCATCAGCCGTACACTGGTGATGACTCGGTTTTGATTGGTGATGGAACATGACTCCCCATTACCCAAACTGGTTCTATCTCTATCCCTCATCTACAAGAAACTTACTCTTGAATAATGTTCTCTGCGTTCCAAATATTCAAAAAAATCTCATCTCCGTATATCGTTTATGTAATGCTAATAAGGTTTCTGTGGAATTTTTTCCTGCATCCTTTCAGGTGAAGGATCTCAGCTCGGGGTTCCCGTTAATCCAAGGCAAGACCAAGGATGAGCTGTATGAGTGGCCAGCCCAACCTTCTACCCTTCACGCCTTCTTTGCTTCCCCCAAAACCAAAAAGAACCTTGTCGGATTGGCATTTTCGCCTAGGACATCCTGCTGTTTCAGTTCTTAAAGCTATTGTTTCCAATTTTTCGTTACCTTGCACCCAATCTGTAACCCAAAACACTTTGTGCTCAGATTGTGCTATCAATAAATCTCACAAACTACCCTTTCATGAAAACACTATCACATCTTCTCGCCCTCTTCAATATATATATACTGATCTATGGAGCTCACCTATAGTCTCTGTCGACAATTACAAGTACTACTTGGTACTGATTGATCACTTCAGTCGCTACACTTGGCTATATCCGCTCAAACTTAAGTCGCAAGTCAAAGATACATTTCAAGCATTCAAGTATCTCGTTGAGAACAAATTCTCGACGAAGATAGGAACATTGTACTATGATAATGGAGGAGAGTTCTTAGCACTACGGCAGCTTCTCACTGATGCTGGTATATCTCATCTCACATCACCTCCCCACACGCCAGAGCACAATGGAATCTCGGAACGGAAACATCGACATGTGGTAGAGACTGGTCTTACCTTGCTCACTCATGCCTCCATGCCGAAAAAGTATTGGACCTATGCCTTCTCAACAGCAACCTACCTCATCAATCGCCTACCCACGCCAATCCTGAAGATGGATACACCACTGCATAAGTTGTTTGGAACACATCCGAACTACAACAAGATCAGGGTTTACGGATGTCTTTGCTTCCCCTGGCTATGCCCCTATACGAACAACAAACTCCAAGACAGATCAACACCGTGTGTCTTCCTAGGCTACTCACCGACTCAGAGTGCTTACCTATGTCTAGAGCCAAACACTGGACGCATCTATGTCTCCCGCCATGTCAAGTTTGACGAAACAGTCTTCCCGTTCCTAAAGCTTCCCACGTCAACACCAAAACCCTCCCCACCCGATAACTCTCACTCCTATACATCACCACCAGTCACAAACATACCATCTCCTATACCACCACTCGTACAGCAAACGGGAACCTTGAGCTCTGAACCTCCATCCTCGGATCAGGTTAATTCTACAACTCCTTCTCTTAGTGTTACTAATGATCATACTGTGAGTGCAGAGATGTCTACAGATGTAAGCTCTTCGACTCCTGAGCCAAACCCGACACCTACTGCGTCAAACTCTGTCACAGAGCCGACATCATCATCGCCTCCAGCAGTCTCAAAAACACCTCTTCATCAACACTCATCCTCCCCGTCTTCGTCCTCTACATCATCTCAGACTTCCGCTCCTATATCATCACCACCAGCCAATCAACATACTATGATAACTCGGCGAAAGAATCACATTATCAAACCAAATCCCAAATAAAACTACTCAGCCGTCTTGTTATCGTCTCACTCAACAGAACCAACAACAGTCACACAGGCTCTCAAAGACAAAAAATGGAGAAACTCTATGTCCAACGAGATAGATGCTTTCGCACGCAATGGTACCTATGATCTTGTACCAAGGAAAACTCACTACAATAATGTTGGTTGCAGATAGATATACAAAGACAAAGTCAACGCTGATGGCTCTCATCGCTGCTCCAAATCTCGCCTAGTTGCCAAGGGGTACAATCAAGAATTTGGGCGTGACTACACTGAAACCTTCAGCCCTATTATCAAGTCAACAACTCTGCGTCTTGTACTCGATATCGCCGTCAGTAACTCTTGGCCTATAAAACAGCTAGATGTCAACAATGCTTTCCTCCAAGGTACTTTAAGTGAAGAAGTCTACATGGATCAACCACCGGGTTTCGTAGACACTGAAAAACCAGACCATGTGTGTCGACTCCGCAAGTCTGTTTACGGTCTTAAACAGGCTCCTAGAGCCTGGTACATCGAGCTTCGCACCTTTCTCCTGAGCCTTGGTTTCCAAAACTCTGCAGCTGATACCTCCCTTTTCGTTCTTCACTTGGACAATCACCATATATACCTCTTAATTTACGTTGATGACATCGTCGTCACTGGAAACACCATCTCTGGTATCCAACGCGTGCTGACCCTACTTGCAGAGAGGTTTTCTGTCAAAGATGCAGAGGATCTCAATTATTTCCTTGGTATAGAGGCGCACAGATCGACGAAAGGGCTACACCTTTGCCAGCGAAAATACATTATTGATCTGCTTCATAAATATGACATGATCAACGCCAAACCTGTGACTACACCTATGGCTTCCTCCCCAAAACTACAGCTCCGTTCAGGCATCACTCTCTCTGATCCCACCAAGTATCATCGTCTCATCGGAAGCCTTCAATACCTGCAGTTCACGAGACTCGACATTGCTTTCGCCGTGAACAAGCTCTCACAATTTATGCACTGCCCTACGGAGGATCACTGGCAAGCGGCCAAACGGATATTGCGATATCTTGCAGGTACTCCAACCCACGGCATCTTCTTCTCTGCAACAAACCAACTTGTTCTTCAAGGCTACTCGGACGCGGACTGGGCTGGATATTCTGATGATTACGTTTCCACCAACTCCTATGTTATCTACCTTAGCAAGCACCCGGTTTCTTGGTCTTCCAAGAAACAAAATGGCGTTGCCAGGTCCTCTACCGAAGCTGCATACAGAGCAGTAGCCAATGCCACCTCAGAGATCCTGGATCTGCAACATTCTCTCAGAACTTGGCGTCTCATTACCGACCCCACCCATCATCTTTTGTGACAATGTTGGCGCCACTTTCCTCTGTGCCAACCCAGTCTTCCATTCGCGTATGAAGCACATCGCTTTAGACTATCATTTCGTGAGAAATCAAGTTCAGAGACGTGCCCTTACAGTCGCTCATGTCAACACCCGTGATCAACTCGCCGATGCTTTAACCAAACCTCTTTCTCGGACACGGTTCTTGGAACTCAAAAGCAAGCTAGGAGTGTGCTCCCCTACTCCATCTTGAGGGGGCGTGTAAGAGATACAAAGAATATACGATGGAGATAATCTATTTACTTCTCAATATTGTATCTCCTCTGTTTTAGAAATGTTGTTAATATTCCCTAGCTCACATCGTGTATATATTTCTCCTCTTGTACATTGATAAAAGATAATTGAAATACTCTTTCTTTGGCAGTCAAATTGATTAAACATTTTCTAATTTTATAAAATTGATATTTGAAGAGGTGTGACCTTTGCATAATTTTTGGATCGTGTTTCTTGGAGACATGACACTATTATATATATTTACTTGTTACTAAACGTAATGAGCCTTGGGTCAACTAAATTTCTAACTTAAAAGACGTCTGTCTTCTCTTTTCAAGATGAACGTTGAATTCCCAAGTAAACATATTTTCTAAATCCTAAGCTCTGAATTGATTAAATCTGTATAATTAGTTTAGTCAATCTGCACAAACTTTTGATTATAGAGACAAAAGAGAGAGAAGTGACTTTGGCATGTTCAGTATTGTATCGAAACTTGTAGTGTTCATGTTCATGAAACATTTATCTTATAACTTTTGCATAGTACTTAGATTTACATTGTAAAATAAAATATGGAAATGGATTCGAGAGCTTTATGCATATTGATGACTTAATACACGTGAGTGGTGAAAATATTTGGTCATGTATGTGACATTTGCACACCTTCTGGTGCAGTACGCATGACATTTATCCCCTTTTCTAGTTTGAAACTTTCTTGAGATCTATGCTTCATTACGATAAATCGAATTAAATAAAAGAAATTTACATTGGCAAAAAAGGTAAAAGTGAAGGCGAATACAAATGAGAGACGTTTTTCTTCTAGATAAGAAAAAGTATGTTCTTTACCTTTGAGCTTTAACAAAACTTTAATTTTTGAAGATGCTTAAAGAATAAGATTGTGATTCGATTTCGCACCAACAAATTCTCTCGATTTACCATATGAAGGTGATTTAGTTGCAGACGGGTTTCTAAGTTGCTATATAATCTGTGTTCTAAAGTATCATACTACTTTTCACTACTAATTGTGGATTGTTTTGTTTCACGGATTCTTTTGATTGACTAATATATATTTTATACATTTTATTGGTTTTATAATTTTCAATATATTTCTTTGTTATAACGGTATATGACTAATATATATGACTAATATTTATATAATATGTTATTGGGATATCAATTCAAATTTAATATTATATTAAGAGTAATTTTGTTAAATTAAATTTTATCCAAAAATATTTAAATATTTTCAACAAAGATAACTAAAAAGATTCAAAATTTAAGATTGTCCGGAATTATGTCTAGGTGCTTTCATATATCTCAATTAAACTATATTTTTAACATTTTAATATATATATATATTGTATATACAGTTTGACCAGTTATAAGAATATAACAAATCACACGAATTTGAAAAAAATATATCAAATAACATATTTAGGATGGTGAGCAAGTTGATTAAAGAGTTATTTGAACTTTATCTATAATTATGTTATTCATGTATCTTGTTTATTTGGATTTTTATGAGAAAAGTGTTATTCAAAAGTAATTTAATTTTATATAATAAGATAAGTAAATATCTATTGTTACAAACAATTAAATGATTCAGTTAATTTAATTTGGTTAGTAATTTTCTGATTTTTTTGCTCATATGGATAACTTTAGAATTCTCTAATTTAGTTCCTTTTATATATGTTAAGCTAATTTAGTTCTTTTTATATAGTAGTACAGATTCAAGGTGCGATGTCATAAGTTGATAGTAATAGCTTGGGATGTTGGTTATAAACAAATTATAATTTTTTACATATTATATATTTATTAAATTATATAAATTTTGTTTTACGTGTATCTAATATATTTTCATAATATATTTATTAATCTTAATTTATATGTGAGATTACATTTAAGTTAGCATCACATATTTACTATGTTCTTATTAATTACTATTATATTAGTTTATCGAATATTTCATTTACATAAATTTTTGAATATACTCTCATTACATATGAATAGTAAACCAGATTTTGATCGAGACTTTAAAAATGCGAGATATTTTATGATGCAAAATTTATTAATAATGTTATAAATATTTTATTAATTTTTAGGATTTTTTTTTATTTTTTATTTAAATCAGTGCTTTTAAACCCGAATCGGACCCGTAAACGAACTGGTAAATCCAGTGACCCGATATGTAACTATGTTTAGTATTTAATTAAGAAATATATCTTATTTAAAAATCTGATAAACCCGCAAAAATTGCTAAAACTTGAGGCTACGAGTTAAATCAATGGATACTTTAAACCGATTTAATTTGAGTTAATTAAAATGTAATTTTAATGTGTGCATTAGATATTGAAATATTTATAATTTCAACCTTGTTAATCTAATATATGAAAACATAGTCCTATTTGAAAATTATCTTGGCATGTTTTTTTTGGACTTATTGAAAAATATTGTAAATTATCTATTAACTAACATCTATATTATTAAAAATCAAATATAAAATTGGAATGTTTGAAAATATAGATAGTAGACTAAAGGAAGAATATTTGGAAACATGGATAACAGATTAAATATTTTCTTCTATTTACACATTTAGTCATCCCATTTCTTTCTTATTTACAGATTCTTTCAATATCATTTAAAATAATATATTTAAATTAATTAATTTCAATGGATTGTTATTTCTTTGTCGTAAAAAAACAATCTCGAAATATATAGTGTATGTTATATAAAACTATCTATAAATATAGTATTAATTTATTTATTTTAGTAAAATAGAAAAGTTTTGAGAGTTTAATTTTCAGAAAAATATGTATTAAATATCAATCTCTGCTTAGAATAATAATTAAAAATCTAAAAATACACAGGTACACGAATATAGGAAATATTGTGATCAGTTGCACATATATTAGTTCAAAAATAGAAATACCGAATATTTTTATACTCAAATCTACCCAATATTGCAAACAGTTGAACACATATTTATGATTTCCATATTTTTAATGCATATCTTCCTAATTTTTTTTACCAATTTATTGATAATACATATCCGTCCTTTATTCTAATCATTTCCCCCTACGATATAAGAAATACTTGATTTCTAAATGATATTAACATAAATATACAAATTATATTTGATTTATAAAATGTCGGAATACGCAATTTTTGAAGTATCAAATAGTTGACTTTTGATTTAATAATATTAGATATTAGATATAATAGATTTTTTTAAAAATCACAATTTTGATAATCATCAATTAGAAACCATATAAAATAGTCTATTTTTGAACCTATAAGATTTTAAATTTAAATATATTAGATATTAGATATAATAGATTTTTTAAACAATCACGATTTTGATAATCAATCAATTAGGAACCAAATTGTTTTCCAGAATATTCCACAACTCATTATACCATATTTATAATTTGATAACAGAATTTTCAATCCTTCTAAACGTGTGCAACACCCACCGAATATTATGGGTATATAAATTTGGTACATTAATAATAAACCAACTAGAATTTTTTTTAATTATAACAAAATCTGTTGAGAAAGAATCTAACAAAATTTTACTTAAAAATTTAAATATTTTTATAAAATTATACATTAATAAATTTCGTGATTAGTAATATAATATTATTATAAATCAATTTAACTAAGTTTTGATTATAAAACAGGAAAATAAAATTCTACACTATTTTTTATAAATTCTATAAATATATTCTCTATTATCTAAAAATAACAGTGTTACATTAGTTAAATATAGTAAAATTATATTAAATACGTAAATTAACAAATTTTAAAATTTATCTACTATTAACAAATAAAAATTAGACCATTTCAAAAATTAGGTAATATGACATATTTAATTATTTACATTAATAATAAACCAACTAAAGATTTGAATTTTATTTTTTAATTATAACAAAATCTGTTGAAAAAGAATCTAACAAAATCTTACTTAAGATTTTAAATATTTTTATAAAATAAGACATTAATAAATTTCATAATTAATTATATAATATTCTTGTAAATCGATGTTAACTACAATTTTATTATAAATAAGAAAATAAAAATTCTACTATTTTTTATAAATTCTATAAATATATTCTGGATTATATGAAAATAGAAGTGTTACATGAATTAAATATGATAAAATTATATTAAATAAAGAAATTAAAAAAAAAATTGTAAAGTTTTTCATAAAAATAAATCATCATTCATCATTAAAATATGCTAAAATTCATAAACTGTATAATAGCTTTATACAAAATAAATATATTAACATATGTTAAACTTATATATCTACAATTTTTTTATTTATATTGAAACTCTCAACAATATATTGTTTAAAATGTTTGTATAAAAAATATAACAATAAATAAAATAAACTTTAATTCATATACTATTTTTTTTAAATGTCAATAGAAAACTATGGTATTTTAGCATCTCACTTAAAATATTAATGACAAATCAAATTTTAATTTTAAATTTAATTTTGTTTTAATTATAAAAAATATGTTTTGAGTATTTTCTTTTAAATAGTACCAAAATTCAAATATCTTATGTATTAAATAATAGATTGTATGTAGTAACAAAAAATTTAAAATTAGTTTGATGTTCCAAACTCAAAAATAGTTGTGTAATTTTCTAAAGTTTTTTTTGACAAATTTAAAATTTTGAAAATAAATATTTACACTCAAAATAATAACATTGCAAATTCTACAAAAGATAAATCGTGGATAATAAAGAATAAAGTTTTGAAATGCAGCACGAAAAAACTATTTGAATATGCTGTAAAAATTAAAGCAATGAAGTCTTAATTTTTTAAAATAAAAATTAATATCATAACATCCAAAAATATCATCTATCAGTAAATTTTAATAAAATAATATTATAGATACTACTATATATAAAATTTACTAAAAATAGATCTATATTATTTAAACAAAACAGTGTTTTTATTTATAAATTCCGTAAAACACTAAAATGATATATGTTAAATTATATTTTCTTATTCATATTAAATAGATTTCTTTTAAATAAACAAAATTTAAAATATATTATATACAAAATGTATAAATTAAAGAGAAAAATATATTTTGAAAGAGATTCTTTATTTAATTATTTCGTATGGTTATTTTATTGTATCTAGCTCGAAAATATATTAGTAAGTAATAAAAATTAATAACAAATTATAATGTTTTAAACAAATCGCTATATATTAATAATGTTGAAGAAGAAATATAAAAAAATATTATAGAGTTACACAATATACAGCACTAAATTAAAAATTATATAATTAAAATATTTGTAATAATATCAAATATATTTATAAAATAGAAAAATATCTGCACGGACGTGCGGGTTAAAATCTAGTATTTTATTATGTTATAACTCCAACTTGTTACAAAAAATATGTAAATTATCTTTTTATATTTTATGTGAAACGGAAAAGAGAAAAGTACAGAATATAGATTTAAAAACTTTAATATAGTTTCAAACACGATTTTATTGTATTTTTATATTGATATATATATATATATATATATATATATATAAATAATTTAGTAGGTATTTGTTAACTTTCCATAATATTGGTTTAAAAATGTATGAATTATAATTAAAGATCTCACTTAAATAAGTTTGTTATGGGAATATTTTTTAACTTCATATGCATTTTCAAATTTTACTCCTGCGTTAACTATGGACAATCCTGAGTATCTCTATGTTTTATAAATATTTTTTAAAAACTATTTATATGGATGATATTCACTAAGTTGTTACGTATCTTAATACTAAAAGATATTTGGGAGTTGGGACATTTATAAATATTCTAAATACTAAAAATCATTTTATATTTGTTATATTAAGCAATAGAGGAAAAGTTTAGGATGTCATGTGTGTATACGAAATTCCAAGACAAATTAATATTTTATAAGAAAATTGAAAACTAACCATACTATTTATCATTATACATAGACATTACGTTATAATAGGATGTGGAAGTTCATACTATTAAAACTCTTCTATTGAACGTAGGAACATGAGTAGATCAGCACGTTGTTTTGTGGTTCCACTATGTTAATTGATTTATTACATAGTCTTATAAATGTCTAACTATCAACATATGTACTTGTCGCATTTCTAGACACGGAAAAATATAGAGAAAATTCTAATATAA